>BMAU01015859.1:0-212500 GCA_019973935.1 Trichonephila clavipes
TAGAAGAAAAAATTATATGAACTAAATTTCAATACAAAATAAAAATTCAAAACGATCTCACCCGCTCGAATCCGCTTGAAAAGTCAAAAAGTATTTAATATTATTAGCACACTTTCACTCCAAAACAAACCTCCTACCGAAACAAGTCTATGTTTGAGTGGTAGCCTAGTAGTCCGGTGGTTTTTATATCCTACTTCTGGAATACAATTGGTTCACAGTTACAGTTATGTAGTATGCGTGCCATTACTTATTACGTAAAATTCTTGTGGCCGCGGTAGCCGAGTGGTATAGGTATCGGACCGTGGCTTGCTTTGTCACGGGTTCGAGCCCAGTACCACTAAAGACCCGCCATGTAGGGCAGCGATGCACGTTAAATCTGTCGAGAGTTGACATGTCCTCCCGTTGGTGTGGTGTGGTAGTTAGGAGAGGGGGGTGCCAGCTCAGGTGTTGTCCACGTCACTTGACCATGGTTCAAAATTACGTGGTCCGTCGCCAAATGCCCTCGTGTAGCTGAACAGTGAGACGTTAATATTCAATCAATCAATCAATACGTAAAATTCTTTATGTTTATAGTTTTCATCGCATTTCAAAACTTTTTATTAGAAGAGAATGGTTTATCACATAAATACATATTTGTACATACATACGTATGTATATGTAAATGAGATCGTATTGTGTTACAGTCTTCTTTGATCAACGCACCTTATTTTATTTAGTGAAAATGTGTTTATGTGCATTACATTTTTAATTTCTCCATGAGATGTTATTTTTTTGCATTTATCTTATTTTTTATTATAATTTTTTCACATCATGTTACTTTCTTTTTAGGTTTTTCCTTTGTCTTATGGGTTTTTGAAACGCTGAAACAAAATATTATTTTTCTAGTTTAAGTTAATTTATTTTGTGAAAAGAACTTTTTTCTTACATATTTCATTTTCTCATCGAATCGCAACTTATCGTGAACCATTAACTTCAAATAACTGTTTTAGAAGCATTCATAAGAAGGGAGAGAGAGTTACATTAAAGTCCCACTATAAACATGAGCGCGGTCTTATTGGCGATGAACGTTGTAATTTTGAACAAGTGTGCAGTGACGAGGACAACACCTGAGCAAGTACCCCTCTCTTAACTTCTCCATCACACCAATGGGAGGACGTTTGAATTTTCCTCAAATTTAAGTGCACAAAAGCGTCTCTACGACGTGTCTTCAGCGGCACTAGACTCAAACTCTTGACACTCCAGCCACGAGTCCTTGACCTTGACCACTAGGCTATCATGGTCAAGTATTTATAAAGTGATAAGAGTTTTACATCAGCGGTTATTGCACATATTTTATGCTTTGAAAATGACTATTATCAAAACTTAATGAAATCCGTTTTCGTGAGAAATTTTTCTTCCTTATTATTATTATTATGTATTTAATACTCCAGACATAGGTATGTCGCAGCTCTTCTTTGTTTAAATACTCATCATCTGTTGGCACATTTCTTAGCAGGAATCTTGTTTCAAGTTACCGTAAAATCCGATATATATAACACGCACTTTTAAAGCTATAAATTCGATCGAAATTTAAAGGTACGCGTTATACTCTGTGTATAAAAATGAGAGCCTAAAAAATAAAAGAAGATGGACAGAAAAAAAATTAGACTTCTGCATTTATCGAAATACTGTTTATTTTAAAGAAATGACATACCTTTTTAAATTAAAGGGTCGTACTTCTAGAAGTATACTATTTTTTTTCTAAATCTTGGAATAACACCTACAATAAATGACTTCAGAACATAAGAGCATTGCACAAGTGCATTTCAGATTTCTTCATAAAAAAGAGGGAGCGTGTTATGTTATACGGCGAATATACTTAAAAATTAATAATTGTAGCTTGAAAGTATATGTGTGCGTTATACGGCGGTGCGTGTTGTACGCCGGATGCATAATACCTGAAATTGCAAAACAATTTTATTGCATATCGTTTAGTTTCAACACTGCCTCATCATGAGCAGTGTAGTTGTAATTCATATAGACTTGCGCAACTGCTCTCTGCACACTCTCGACACTTATTACCAGACATGGCTAGTTTACCCATGAACAGTGTTATGTGGTTGAGTATTTTTACCATCCTTTCAATGCCGAGATCTTGTTTCTATCGAAGATGTAGTTGTAACACGAATCAGTCTTTACCTCATCCAGGGGTAACTTTCCTGTTCTCTAATACCCCTAGCTTTTCGGTATAACTTTTTAAAATGTTTCTCTTTAAAATATAGCAGTTGTAGCTGCGTGTTTTCAGCTTTTCATATGATCTTATGAATACTACTTGTTCTTGTTCCATAGACTCTGTTATTACAATAGACATGTATTATTTTTCTTTTTGTACTATTTAATTTGGAATTGGGAATCTGATACTTTGGTAAGGTAATCTAAAACTTTCTGTTGTTTTTTTTTTATATTTAATATTTCCTCAATATTTCACAAGTAGAGGATATATGTTTAACTAAAAGAACTACGATCGTTGACGCTCTCCATATTTTAATCAGCTCCTAGAGTTTGTTAAAACCCACCGTGCATAGAGACTGATGTACATTAAATCTCTTTAGACTCAAAATTCTTCCGTTGGCATGTTGGGGGAAGTTCGAAAAAAGGTCATCAGCTCAGATGTCGACCTGTTGGTTTATAATACGATGTTAATATAAACATGCTTATATACTCTATAATTTATCAATCTAATTAGTCACTAATTTTTTTTCGTATAAGAAATTAGTTGGCAAACTCGCACAACTCTTCTATTTTTACAGTGATTTAAAGATGTCGGAAGGAGAAAATGCGGCAAGAAAACGGCTTGTGTGATTGGGATACTTTCTCATCTCCTTCCCTCTGAAAAATAAGTCCAAATTTGCGTTAATTTTTAAGCAATAAATTCAATTTTTAACTCCCACAATACGGTATTGATTTAATAACCTGGAGCATTCCAATTTATATAGCTTTCATACAGTTATCCTGATTTTTATTATTGTTTTTCCCTAAATTTTAAAATAATGAGAAATTGGAGCAACATATATCACACACACACACACAGGTGAGTAAAATGAAATGTAAAATCAAATAATTAAATCTGGTCTCATTAGCTATTTTTCAAGTTACTATTAAGGAACAAAACAAATATGAAATTCATTGTTTTGAGGCAGAAAATTTGTAAAGACTCCAAATACAATGAGCACAATAAAAGAACGAGTCTTAGGTAAAGTCAAACTTACGTTTTTTGAATAAAAAAAAGAAATACGAGTGACAGCGCAATACTATACTTAACACTCGTAGCTAAAGAATTTGAGTTATATATTCCTTTTGATCTGTATACGCACCCATCTTGTTTACATACATATATTTATGTAAGTCAAGATTATAACCATATTTAACGTCTATTTTTAATATGTCACCATTAAATCCAAAAAAGAGAGAAACAAACAAAATTAAATAAGGTACTGACAGACTTCTCCAAGCCAATCTTTATTAAAAACTTTTATAATTTTCCTTTTTTATTATTTTTAAATATAATGTACTTGGATAAAGTAAACTGTTTCAATGTTATGTATTAGTAGATGAAATTATTTGACAAATACAGCGTTTCTCAAACTGTAGAGCGTGATAATTTTCTAAAAATCACATTATTTTCAGAGTTACCACCAATTGAAATAATTATAGGCGTTTTCATCTTATAATTGCTCCCCTCTGTTGTCGTAAAATACGAATAAACCCACTTCTAAGATATATATTTCATAAATTCTAGTTGAGCCTCTGTAGAGAGGTCTGAGCTATATACAGGCAAAATATTATTCTAATAAAACCATTTTTCACAAAAGGAGAACATATGGAATATTCTAATTTTTTTTGTCAATATATTGTATTTAAATTCATTTTTTGTCAAAATGTCCTTAAAGCACTTTTATGCATATATTCTAATCTAAGTGACACCAAATATCATGAAAAATATCCATTTATGCGCTTTTTTAAAATCACGGTTCCGAACGTAGTCAGATACCGTAATAATTATTAGTGACCTTATGCTCCAGTCATATATAAAATTATATGCAAATTCCAATACTTATCTTGGTAACTTTTACAATTTATGAATAAAATGATATTTTAGATTTAGCCAAAAAGTACATTATTATTGAATTCCATGCATTATTACTGCATGGAGGTGGTGGGGCACGATGAAAATTATGATTGAAAATTGGATCGTAAATATTGAAAATTTGAGAAGCATCGTTCTAATACCTTAATTCCTCTTTTTTACTGTCTTCTAACTTTCTCTATCTATTTACCTATGACTTATTCAAAAGTAATTTGTATGTACATAAGAAACTCATTTAATTAATATAATTAAACCTATAAAATATATATACGAAAAATGGTATGTTAGTTTATATGTGTGGATATTTAAAAACGGTTAGCGAGTAAAAATAATCTACAGTGTTCGAAAAAAATTTGAGATTTATTCAAAGAATTTAGTGAATATTTTTGTTCACAAGATTTCTTTCATACATGAAAATAGATTATATTACTCAAAGGCAGAACACCAAATAATTTTTCTGTTATCTCCTTTCCAGTAACGCAGGTTTCCTTGTTGCTTGTATTATAAACGTCGGTTGATTTTCAATAGGAACGGGGCACCATATTTCGTGACTGAAATCTCCAAGAAGTTGAAAAAGAATGTCTTTGTTGCTTGCAGAGCTCTCTCAAATGGATGAAAGGAGAAAATGATCACGTGACTGCAATACATTTGTCAAAAATGTATTTTGGAAAACATTTTTCCCGTATTCTTTTCATACTTGTTTCAGATGCTTTTGAAAGAAGCCACAGAAGTAGGTATTTTCTATTTCGCAGTGACGAGGAACTCGTTACCACTTACAAAAAAATAGAAAAGTCTTTTGAGGTTTTCTGAAGTAAAAAAAAAATGGGGAGACTAAAGTTGGAGGGGAATAAAAAGAGTGCTTTTCAATTTGAAGCTCATAAAAGGAAAAAAAAATTGAGATCTATATTTCCACGAGCATTTTAATATTCACTAGGAGAAAACGGGTTCGAATTAGAAAAAATTAATTTTCTCCTGAGTTAATAACAGTATCTGATATAAATGCGGTGTATGATTCCAAAACATTCAATAGAAGTAATTTATTTCAATATATTCATTTTATTACTTCATTTTCTCTAGTTTCTTAATTTTCTTAAACTTTAATCCTATTTCTTATATTTCTTGTCCCTTTCAACCCATATCTGAGATATTTTCAATGTTATTTACCCATTTAAAGGAACTCTACACGAAATTCTAATATTATTAAATATTTTCATTCCATTCCTATTTTAGCAGTATGTTGGTGATTTTATCAGTCCAGTTTTATAAAGTTCTCTCTCTCTCTCTCTCTCTTCGGTTATTTTACATAATTTCACAATTTTTAAACAAAGTATTAGCATTAGAATTTATAAATTTAGTACAATGAGAATTCAGTTCTTGATAAATATAACTATTTATAGTAAAAAAAAATAATTTTAAGAAAATAATATACATTTGCCATGTACTCTAAATGTATTTAATCTAATCATTGATACAGCTATTTCTTTGTATTAAAATTGATATTTACGTACTGTTTCTTTTTGCATACGTAACAAAAAAGCATATTTTAAGTTATTGTTCTCAACAAAAAATGTGTAATCTGAATTTTAGGGAAAAAACAATTTTATTCACACGTGTATATATATACAATGGTGTGCAAAAATTAAGGACGAAGTCGAAAAATTAGCATATCAGCTGAACAAAGAGGCAGAGCGGACAGAAAGACCAATCAGGAGATTAAATAAGGTGATGTACGGTAGCACATGCGCAGATATGCAGGTAGACGTAATGGGGGAGTGTCTGAGTAGTATAAAGCATGTTGTCGGTGTAAGATCAGTATTTCTGGCAAAGATATTGCACGCCGTATAGCAGTTAAAATCACACCGAGTTTCTGCCTCAGCGAGAAATGGCGAATAATCAATCTGTTAGACGACATCTGGATGCTTTTACCCGATGTCGAATCATTGGGAAGTTGGAGGAAGGCAAGTGTGACAAGTGTGGCTGCAGAGTTCGGAATTGCTCACAGCATCGTTTCACGACTTTGGAGACAATTTCAAACTACAGGAACAGCTACCCGGGGATTCAGTAGTGGTAGTCCGCGAGGAACCACACCCGCAGATGACCGGTACATTGTCTTATAGGCCAGAAGAAACAGGCGGCAGACAGCGGGAGAAATCGCTAGACACACGACATAGGCGACTGGACGACCGATATCGCGTTTTACCGTGGCCAGAAGACTGCACGGCGGTGGTCTGTTTGCAAGACGCCCTGTACGGTGTGTACCTTTAACGCCTGCCCATCGGAGAAGGCGTTCTCTGCGGTGCCGGGAACACCCGAATTGGAGAGACAATGAATGGGGACGAGAGTACTCTTCTTTACAGATGAGAGCAGATTCAGTTTGAGTAGCGATACTCATCTGGAGAGAGCGGGGAAGCCGCAATCATCCCTCGAACATCATTGAAAGGGACAGGTATGGAGGTCGCGGTGTTCTCGTTTGGGGAGGCATCATGCTTGGTAGTCGTACAGACCTTCAAATCCTCGACGCAGGTTCAGTTAACGGGACCCGTTATGGTAACGAGATTTTTTCCATATGTGCGTCTTTTTAGAGGCGCTATGGGTCTGCAGTTCCTTTTCATGGACGACAATGCACCATGTCATCGCACAGTAGCTGCCGAACAGCTCTTAGAGAGTGAGGATATTGAACGTGTGGATTGGCCGGCACGATCTCGGATCTCAATCCCATCGAGCATCTATGGGATTTTCTAGGCAGACACTTGGCAGCTCGTACCTTACCACCAGTAACGATTCGGGAGCTTCGATTGGCGCTGAAAGACGAATGGGCAGCAACGCCTCAACAACTCATTGACACCCTCATTCTCAGCATGGGCAGACGCTATGAAACCTGCCTAGCAGTCAGGGGAGATCATATCCCCTACTAAAGCCCGGATGTTTCTTGCTGGACACCCATCACAGGGAATTTTCGGCCTTCAGTCGCATTGCGCTCCATGCTACTTTTTCAATCAAGCTTCTTTTTATCCCTCTGATTTCTCTTTTAGTAAGTGTTGCTTACATTACACATGTCCTTACGTATTGGGGATCTTACGGTATTAAATGTGTTGATTTGGAAAGCTTTTGTACAAAGTTATATTGAAAAAACCGTCTCGTCCTTAATTTTTGCACACCAGTGTATATATATATATATATAAATAAGATGTGTGTTACTCATTTCATTTCATTCATTTATACGATAAGTTATTTGTGATAAATTAAAATATGTATTAAAAGAACCTACCGAACATAATATATTAAAATAAATATGTGTACATGACAAAACTTAAAATGACTCTTAAAAGTTGGAAGTTTTAGATCAGGGGTGTCCAACCTGAGGCCTGGGTGCCGCCTGTGGCCCTCCTTGAATAATTCTGCGACCCGTGAGATTCTATGCAACTTTACAAGAAATTCGTCTATTTTGTACAATATTTTTTGTTTTCAGAGTTTTGGCTTTTTTTTTTTTTGTGAAAAATAAATCCCATAACTGTTATTATTTTATCACATTGCTTCTGTTATTGCGAATCGCTTTTTTATTCTAAATTGAAATTTATCAAACATAAATCGTGCTCAAACTTAAAGCACAAAAGTCTGCAACATCAATTAAAATACTCAAATACACATGCATTAGATCGACTTGCAAAAACTAAGTGAAAGAGTTGAGAAACAGATATCTCACTAATTAAATAAATTAAACATTATTTAATCATTGCATTATTATTATATTATCTATGTTTGCATACATGAAAAACAATGAAAACAATAATAATATATCAGTCTGTTTTAAATTTTCACTCCAACAAATGCTTGTAATGGATCCAAAACTAATATAAAGATATATATTTTTATATGCGGCCCGAGGGATTGTAAAGTTCTTCTGAAGTGACCCGTGATCTCATTTTTGTTGGCCACACCTGTTTTAGATAACTATGTTTATAAAATGCATTTTAAGGATCATATTTTCAATATCATTTTGTACAGTTCTTTGGAATAAAAGAACATTTTAGGCTGTAATGATATTTGTATAAAATTGGTGAGTTTTCAAATTTTTCTTTTCTTTAATTTTTTCATAAAATCATTTGTATAAAAAGTTATAGTTATTTAAGAACTTCTTCTATCTATTATTCAAAGAAGAAGCCTTTAAAATTTAAATTTTCAAAGAGGTATATAGAGAAAAAAAGAAGTAATTCTTGAATTTTAAAAATTTTAATTCTTCCAAAAGCTTTTGTGAGAGAAATGTTTTATAAGATCAATTCCAAATTCAGCAAGGGACAATATCAGCATTTGTTAACATACTTTAATACCTTAACATGCAAGGCAGTACGCAGTATTGAATTATTTAAGAAATGTTCAAATACAATGCATTGTTTCTACTGATCTAGCTAAAAAACATGAATAAGTTTTCATTCTTAATCAAAAAAGTTTCATATGAAATATATTTATAACTCTTAATTCATTTATTTTATTATCAACAGAAATAAAAAAATAATGGAAAAAAACAGATCAGCTTGAAATACAAAGAAAAAAATATTCTTATCAAGTATTCCATTATATCAAGAAATAAATTATTTATCTGAGAACTAAAACAAGTAAGATGACACTTATTTGCAAAGTTTCAATAATGAAGTTAATAGTTATATGATATGAATATATATATATAATGAAGTTATTAGTTATAGCATTCAAAAAATGGATACAACTGTGTTTAAGCAAATTTTAATTTATCATTTACTTATAAAAATCTTCCAAGTACCTGAACTAAGGGGTATGTTTAATTCTCATTGATGCAAGTACTAAAGTTTCAAAATTTACTATACTTTAAAAATTTAAAATACTTGTATACATGTTTGTGAAAAAAATATTTTATCTTAATTAGGAAGAACATTTATTTCAAATAATATATCTTTTATGGACTTTCTACAAAAATATTTGTAATATATTTCTTCTTCTTAATAATGTACGACTATAAAGTTGGTAGAGAAAAAAATTGAAACACTTCAAACTAAAATTAATATTTAAATTTTGATATTTTGTTAATCATGGGCAGAAGAAATAATTTGACTAGAAATAAATGTGATATACGGACTTTTTACATAAGATAAAAGTATTTTTACATCATTCTTCTTGCAAAATACCACCCAGTTCTACTATTAATGAAAGGGTAAATAATGTATCTCTTTTGTCGCTCAAAATATTCACCTTATAGTTCAGTAAAGCTAAAGTAAGAGGACAAATAGCCTCAAGACAAATAATTTCATCCTCTCGTTCATTAAACCCAGTTGTGATGTCTTTTGTTCAATAGGAAGGAATATAATCCACTTGAAACAATGAAGCAAATAGTATAGATTATGTGTACCAATGGATGAATAGAAACCTGGAATACATTCAAATAGATTCATTGTCTAACAAGTTTGCTTAGTTAGTCTTCTATCTGATATATGTATATAATAATAGTAATAATATATCCAAAAATTATATGGACACATTAAAAGTCCTATAAATCAGAGGGAATTTAAATTCTTAAATAGAGAGTCCAGAACATGAAACCTAAACATAATGAAAACTCAATAGGCTAAAGTGAAAAATCATTACGCTCTCTAAAGTTGTCACCGACTTAGTGCTATGGGATATATAAACATAATTCAAATAAAATTTCATTCAAAATTATATTTTTACAATTATTTTCTATTATATTCTACTAATTTTTGTTCTCATCTCTGAAAACTGAAAAAAAAAATTCTAAAACATATACCACAATAATCATACAAATAGAACATAAATACTTCGCTTTATATATAAATGCCACTTATTTTGAATAGGGCAGGGAAGCTTAAGGTCTCAAAATTGTTCATTATAAAATACTTTTAAAAGGAAAAATAAAATATTTTTAAAAATAAATTTAACAGTTTTTTTTTAGTATACACTAAGTTTTATTATAACAGTTAATACACTAAGAATTTTTTTTTTAAAAAAAGAAAACAGTGAAGGTAAAAAAAAGACCTATACGGACTTTATATTTTTGATCCCTGGTCAAGTGATGAACATGAGACGTTGCGATATCTAAATAAACTTGTAGCAAACATCACGCGTAGACGATCATTTTGGCGAATTGGATAAAGTACTGGAGTTCGGGGAACGGAAGGCACCCAAATCGAATCTTCCTCCTTCAAACATAACACACGAATTAGCCCAAGCTTCAATACCGCGCCTATGTAAAAGCTTTGGTCCTCAACCGATTTAACATGCATCTGCTCTATACATAGAGATTTCAATGGCACAAGGACTCGAATCCCCGACTCGGCAGAAAACAAACGTTAACCATCAGATTTCTACCATGACCCTAAAAGACTACCTGCATTTCCTTTCAAGGGATTGGTTATTTATTAAGTGATAATTGATGGGAACATTAACTAGACAAAAATTATTCGATTCACGCATGCCAGTATGTTTTAACAAAAATGAGGATGTTTGTACGGGTTTATTTTCAGCAAGATTTCTATGTCATCGCAAATATACATGCAAGTAAATGCTAGATTTCAAATCTATAAATAATAGCTGTTTTTTATAATTCTGATTGTGATTACCACAGACCCAGACTCATCCTAATTGATCCTTTAATAGTTCCCATTTCCTGATTACGTTCTCTTTTATTTAATTATTTATCTTTTACTTTTATTCTTAACGAATCCATTTTTGGAGCTCGTTTTTCTCGAACTCTTTACTACTCAATGATTGGCCGAGCTTTTCACTTAAATACAAAAATAGTTGACCTCTCTGGTCAGCCAGTCACAGAAGCTCCATACGATACCAACTACCATTTTAACTTTTTAGATCAAAAATTTTTTTCTCTTTAAATCGGACAGTTTTACTGCAAGCAGATTGGCTATGAATCTCCCCACCCCCTTCCGTCAAGTCAAGAATTGTTCACTAATTTTTATCTTTATTTTATAGTTGTAGTTTTATTCATATCAAAGTAATTATTTCTTATTTTTACTTTAAAATAGTTAAAGTTTAAATATTATTTAGTAAAAAAAGATAATTTTTAAAAGTGGTTTAATTTCACCTAAAATGTCATGAGAGGAGATGAAGGTTCGGAGGAATCAAGTGGTCCCACCACGCCAAGCTACAAACTACAAATAGAGGTTAGAATAAAGTATCTTCATTGATTCGTGTTTTTTATGTACAATATTTAATAAAAAATGCAAAAGAAAAGAGATTACAATCGTGCAAAGTAATGTTCTGAGAAGTAAATTTTGTAGTTTTTGTACAGGCATGAATTAAATTTCTCATTCATTGCTGCAGTAAAGTAAGTCTTATTTTGCACTGCCATTTTGTTGCATCTAAAATACTTTTGTAGGAAGGCATTAATTATCATTAATATCAATTATTAAATCTCCTAAGCTTTCTTTCTCTACCTAAAAGTTATTTGTATGTCAAGTTACGAAATCAACTGTGTGAAATACGTTAATATCTGCTTGACTGTACTTGATGCAGTGCGCGTCGGTGCTTAGGAAGTTATTTTCAATCCAAGTGATGTCATTGGGATAAGAGTTAAAATAATTTCGAAGCGAAAGAAATATTTTACAGATAATAAAATAATATTTGATAAAATATCAAATGAAAATAGTCATATTTTCAGCATTGAAAAGGATATTTAGTTTCTTGAATTTGAAAATCTGAGGGATAAAACGTTTTAAGAAAATCACAGAAAGCTGACACTGAAAGAAAAATCAGGTAAAGGATTTACTGAAAATAATAATGACTATAGTTTCTAAATGATAAAAGATAAGGTAACAAAGGAAAGCAAATAAAAAAAATCACAAAAATTGAGATGAGAAATATTGACAAGAAAATAACAAGGGGCATATGGCGAATTGATTTTGAATAAAATTGAGGATTTTTGAGTAAAATTGATAAGAAAGGTAATTGCATTTATCTATGTATACACAACAAATAGAAGTTAAGTATTTTCAGAAATTTAATACCGTGTGAAGAAGTATAATTTTTTATACGTCGTATTGTTTATAACGTTTGCTCAAAATTAGAGTGCATGGTAAAAACAAGACATATAAATAGAAAAAAACATTACAGAAAAGCCTTTAACAAAACACTTTACTAGAAGGGAAAAGCTTCTTTTTTCTTACATCTGATTATTTTTTACACAAGCCATTTCGCTTTATAAAATATCTCCTCCTTTATCGGATGTGAAATACATCATCAACTTTATTCAATCTAAGTGTCAATAATTAAAGGCTAAAAATGTTAAGTTTTAAAACATTATAAGCGATAATAGTTTATTGGAAATTCAACCGACTTTTTGCTTGATATTGAGAATTAGTAAAGCTCTAAGATATGTGTGAAGTTATACAAACAATTTTTATTCAAAAGTGCTACAATGACACGTTAAAAGACGCATAAATCGATGGAAGGAGCATTTTAATACTAATCAAGTAAAAATTTATCAAAATTTATCGATGGAAAAAAAATATTATAACATAGAATTTTTGTAAGCTAATTAATAAGCATCTGCTAAAACAAAGAAATGATAAATGACAGTAAAATAAAACTTGAAGCATTGTATATTTCTTCGATATCTGATATCCAATAAGTTTTGAAGTTATCTAATCTCTATGTAAATCTATGTTTTTAGTCTTTAAAATCCTTGTTTCAGATTTTTATTTATATCTATACAATTTACATCTATATTTTCACTATACTTTTCCCCTGCATTAGACAAAGTCTAGAATCTTTTTGTAGAGAATTTCAAATATATACACTCTGTCGCAAAAAATATATGCACCCAGAAGAAATTGAGCTACATTCACGAAATTTGGTATGCATGTAGTGTATATGAAAATAAACAAATGATTAAAAATTCAGAACAAAATATCATTTTATTAAGCGGTTACAGCTTGCAAAAGGTTAAAAATCAGTAAGTAGTAAAGCCACCTCTGGCAGCTATACAAGCCGAAATTCGGCGTGGCATCGATTCAATTAGATCACTTATGACCCCCTGTGGAAGATCCTGCCATAGTCTTTGCATCTGCGCAGTTAATTCTCCTGTATCTCGGGACGGCTGCAGTTGCCTTCCCAGCGCGTCCAGACATGCTCTATTGGCGAAAGATCTGGTGACCTGGCAGGCCATGGTAGGACGTCATATCCTTGAAGACATTGTTGGGAGAGTCGCGCAGTATGTGGACGAGCATTATCCTGTTGATAAATGGCACCTGGGCGACTTGATAGCATGGGTAGCACAATCGGCGTTAAAATATCGTCCACGTATCTGCGAGCTGTCAAAGTGCCTTGAAGGACCACTAAAGATGATCGTGTGTCCCAAGAAATTGCTCCCCACACTGTCACACCTTGTGAAATTGCTGTATGCCGCTCGACAATAAATGCCGGATCGGACCGCTGGCCGGTGCGCCTCCAGACACGTGTGCGGTGGTCATCATCACTGAGACTGAATCGGGATTCATCACTGAAGATGACACGTCTCCAGTCTGTCACACTCCAAGTTGCCCGAGGTCGGCAAAAATCCAGTCGACACTGCCTATGATGTGGGGTCAGTGGTAAGCGTCTTAGCGGACGTCGGCTCCTCAAGCCAACTTCGGTCAGTCGTCTCCTTATGGTTTCTCTTGATGGCACTGGATGTCTGGAAGGAGGTAAGTGGCGTTGAATCGATGCTAGCGACGTTGTTGGTGCCGAAGTGGCCACTCTTCTGATTGCACGATCCTCGCGATCATTTGTGTTCCTGGGACGTCCTGACCCTCCGCGACGGTACACTCTACCTTCTGTGATCCACTGTTGCCAACACCGAGCAACTACCATATCGCTCCGACCGAGGTGGCGGCCGATACGTCTATTCGACCAACCTGCTTCTCTGAGGCCTATTATACGGCCCCTATCAAAGTCCGTCAGCTGCTCGTACTGCCGCCGGTTACGTCTTAGAGGCATCCTAAGTCTCAATATCGTCTATCAAAGTCATCAGATTCGTTTGGATAGCCGTACGGCGCTCGTACTCATGCTTTTAAACTCTCCCAGTTGCGCAACTAATATGCGCATAGCACACTTAGCCTTGTCTCATTGGCTTCGAAATTTTAATCATTTGCATATCTCTTACCAGACTACATTCTTGCCGAGTTTCGTGATTGTAGCTTGATTTCTTCTGGGTGCATATATTTTTTTGCGACAGAGTGTATATAAATATATATACTACCTGTTATATCCGTTCTTCCCACGGGTGAATTGAAAAATTAAACAATACAGATTGAAGGATAAAGAAGTTTTTAATTAGTTAAGTTTACGTGAATTGCAAATTAAACAAAAAAAGGCTTTTTTGCATAACTCAGCTGAACAAAAAAATCCTAATTGTTAAATTTTAAGTCTTTAGATCTAATAAGTGATGAAAAGGATTTTTTTATCTATAACTCACCGTAACTCTCGTGTGGGTCGATTTTTTAAAACACCTTCCTAAGCTGATCTCTGCTCAGCAAAAGTAGCACATTATTACAATTTTTTGTAATGAACGCTTTAAATAGTAAACATAATTTATATCGGAAAGTATAATACGTTAATATTACTTTTTGTTGTATTTATTTTATGTTAAAATTGTAATCAGCCTGTGATGACTTTGTGAAGCACCAAAGAAAAAAGTTATTGATAAATACCAAAAAGGACAGAACACTCTGCCTGTTCAAGCTTTCTTAGTTCCTGTCGCCTGGCGTTGACAAAACCCAATGCAAATTTTTGCTTCACTAATAAAAGGTAAATATATGCTGTCGCAGGCTTTTTTGCAGTTGGCCGAATTTTTTCCTACTTTTTTGAGAATTATCGTTATATTTTGGGCACTTCAAGACATATTTATAAATTATAACCTATGTGTTATTCTGATGTATAATCTATATTATTGTAAAGTTTCATTAAAATCCATTCAGTTGTTTTTGCGTGAAAGAGTACCAAACATTCATACAAACTTTCACATTTATAGTATTAGTAAGGATATATATATATATATATATATATATATATATATATATCATTACAATAGGAAGAATATATATATATATCAATATCAGGAACTTAAGAATGAGAGAGTGCTAGTTATTTTTGGATGCAAAGTTTAATGAACATTTTTGTAATCTCCATTTTTAGCTGCTGAAATATTTATTAAAATTTGCTATGAAATAGATTCTTTTTCTATTGTTTCAAGTAAACAAAGAAATAAAAATCAAAGGCAAAAAGTAAATTTAAAGAGTAAGTACATTTTTAAGCTTAAAAGTCGTTAGGCTCTTACTTTTTATTATAAAATAAAGAATTACTTGTCTAAATGGATTTTACTCAGACTTGTAATAGAATATTCTAGCAAAACAAATAATTTTTGCTCCAAGTATTATGCCTACAAAAACATTTTGAAAAAATGTTAATTAAAAATAAAGAAAAATGTTCAGATAACCTTAACATAATCAATTTTTAAAAATAAAGTAAAATTTTTAGATAAACTAATTTGGAAAACAGTATGGAAGTAAAACTATCAATAATATCCTAAGCAACTTTCTATGAAAGAAATTTTCAAAAAACCAATGAGTAATGATCTAATATCTCCTTTCGTAGTTCAATTTGATGAAAATTGTTTCCCATATTTCTTTATAATGCTCAAGATTTCCCAAAGGCTATCGAGAATATGAGTTTTGTGTCCGTTGTTTTAAACTGCGTGTACTTTACCGATACGTCTCCTAAACATAACGTTACAATCTCACTTACGAACAGAATAAGAAGTAGGAATAAAAGCACTTGAAGAAAAGAAATAAAAGTTTTCCACAATGTCTGTTGATATCTACTCATTGGCTGATAAAAAAAACAATCATTTAAACTGACAAAGATATTTTATTAGTTTCTATTGCTTAATACACCAAGATGGTATTATTGTTTCAACAAGCATTAAATTGTTCTACCTTATCACTTTTCGAATTTAAGTAATGTACGTGTTACTGCTCAAGTAAATATTTTTTTTATATTTATAATGAGCTGTGGATTGGTGTTTTATCATTGCACACATAGTACATTCACCGGAAGCTGGTAACTATTTTTAGTGCGGTACCATATAGGCAGATACCAATCGCCTCTCAGTTAAATTCGAAACAACTTCCACCTTAGCTCTAAAGATGTGGACCTGTACAAGGATTTAATTTTGTCGAGAGTACCCAAGCTAACCAGACACTCTAGGGATATTTTGCATGCCATAATCATATGATATATCCGCTGTTGATTTTCTGCATCAGAAAAACCACCACTTGGTCCGGAGTCGGACCCTGAACCTTGTGTGCAGAAGGCTATCGTCAGACCAACTACGACACCCAGCCGGCTCCTAAAAATATTTATTAATGCTATTGTTTAATCAATACAATCCAGTTCAATGAAATTTTAACTATTATTATATTATATTAATACATAATATCAATATGTATTTTTATTTAAATACACACATATACACTTATTCATGTGTAACAAAGACCCTCTTCCCGCAGAAGTGATTGCGTTAGAGTCCAGAGTTATGTGTGGTTCAGTGCAGGCCCTCGACTCTAAACTGGACGATGCACTGTATTCCATTGAATTGAGAGCTGGCGAGTATATATATATATATATATATATATATATATATATATATATATATATATATATATATATATATATATATATATATATATATATATATAAATATATATATATATATATATATATATATATATAGGTGATCCTTCTTCAGATGATATAATCTCTGAAAAATTCTCCTTGCACCACTCTTGTACCTTTTTGGCTTTGAAAACAGGCGCAGAGTCTTATTGCAGCGACCAATTTGAATTTTCGAAATGCTTTTGGTCCCACGGAAGTACAACAGCTTCAATAATGTCACCCGGTACAATTTTTGATTGATTGTTACGCCCTCTTATATAAAAACCAAATGTGTTTTGCCACTTGCACAAAATTCTACTTCAGACCATGATTGACTTCGGATATTGGCTATGTTCAACATTTGCCGAGGTGCTTGGAGCGTTCACACATCAGATTCTATCGTTTTGTGAGTTATGAACTTGTTGAACCGTAAAACAGTGCTTCTCAAACTTTCAATACTGGCACCCCCCTTTTCAATCACAATTTTTATCGCCCCCCCTTATACATTAATAATGCACTTTGACAGTAAAGCTACAATACGAGATCTTAATTATAAACCATACAAATTAATAACATAAGTATTAAATTTTGAATACTACTCTTTTAAGCAAATAAATTAATTAAATAAGTAATAGGATAATTATTATGTTATTTTTCCTTTCTCTAATTTTTAAATTGAACATATTGCAAAATGTGGTGACTGCTTAGAAGACAAAATATGGATATCTGCTTAATATAGAAAAATAACTCAGAGGGTCAATTTCTAATCATAAGTATTCCTTATAAAAACTTTGCTTTGCAAGACAAGCCCATGGAAGTCGTTAATACTTATTAAACTTGTTCTTAATTTGGTATTAATTAATTAGTTATAAAATACTCTCTGCAGCACTGATATTTTAAAGGTATACCGGCCGAAGTACTCGCTCTTTGCAGGAGTTCCTTTATAAGAAAAAACATTCTTGATATAATAGCTGTATTGTAAGGAGAGTAAAGTCAAGTGCGCGACAATGTTTACAAAAATGTAAAATGTTTTTTTTTTAAATGATCGCTCAAATTATAATTAGTTTTAAGCGAATTTTAATTTTAAGCCTCTCAGAATTAGCATTTATATTTGATGTTAAATAATGAACAATAATATAAGATTCCGATGAAGAATAATTATATTATTTTTAATATTTAAAGCAAGAAGACTTCAACATGTTTTAACCTGAGAGCAGGCGTGCACTCGAAACGGTCGAGTGGGATTATTGAGTCACCCCAATCTTTTTTTTTATAATTATTTTATTGTACACGATACAAATCTTTATTCCAGTGAATAATTTAATTAAGAGAAAGTTTACTTACCTACTTTCAAGGACTTTTCAATTTTTCTTTCGTAACCAATAGACAGTTTTGCCAAAATTAACAATTTCGTGATCTGTGTGTCCCGCGCGACCACTTCCGGGTAAAAAGTGTATTCATTATGTTAATATGTATGTTACTGCTGAAAACAATTGTTATGCTTTATATGTTTGAAAATACTCATCTTGATCTAAGTATTCGCATAATAATCCATCGAAGTGTGTGTGTGTGTGCTCTCCATGGTTTTCCAAACATCATAAAACTGTTTTGCATGGAAAAAAGCGCAACAGAGAAATACATTACTTACAACTTCCTTAATGAGAAATAAACGCATAAGAGAGAGGTCATAACTAACTGTACCAATAACTTCGAAGGTCAAACAAATTACAGCTATAATGAGCAGTATTTCAAAAATAATGACAGTGATGAATTTTTTATGTTCCTAAATTTTTTCGATTCTGGATCTGGGATCTGTTTTTTCTCTGAAAAAGTAGAATGTTAGTTTTAAAAAAGAAAACGTAAAAAAAACTCTCTCATCATGGGATTACAGCAAATTACATAAAATATTTTTTATTATGTTATAGGAACAAAGATAGCTAATTAAGTATTGAAGAAGTTTTTTTTTTTTTTGATGTCTTAATTTCGCATATAACTTATATCAGAGTAAAAGTGCATTTTTTATTATTTCTGAAACTATTTTGTTTTAATTCATTCCAGTAAATTAATTATTTTTTAAATCTATTATTTTCGATATGCTCGCGCTCCCCTCGTAAGGTTATCACGCCCCCCAAGGGGGCGCGCCCCACAGTTTGAGAAACACTGTAGTACACAATAAAAATCGTAATTCCAGTGAATAATTTAATTAAGAGAAAATATACTCACCTACTTTCAAGGACACAGAAAAAATTTCGGGAAAAAAGTTATCACACGGGGAACTCAGACAAAACAAGTACCCCTTAAGATCGTAAAAAAAACGTCTGTCACTCCATAAAAAGAGGGAGATATGTGACAAATTTTTTTTGTTTACGTTAAGATTGTCAAACAGGAGGATAGTGTCAGGGCCCTTGGTAACAATTAAACAGTTTTGACAGATTTACCGATTTCGTGCACTCTGTGCTCGGCGTGACCGCTCCCGGATTAAAAGTGTATTTATTGCAATATGTATGTTCTAAAAAATGATGTAAAATGTTTTTCATTATGTTTGGCTTAGTAATCTTTCAAACTTCCCTAAATGAGAAAACAAATACATAAGAGCAGGGACGTAACTAACCGTACAAGTAAGCTCGAAGGTCAAACCGCTGCAAATACATTCTGCTGCCTACAACTGATGGCAATAATATATAACAGTGATGAATTTTTTATATTCCTAAAAATTTTTTTGATTATGGGTCTGGGTTTTGTCTTTCCTCTAAAAGAGTAGCATTTCCGTTTTGAAAAGAAACGCAATAAAAAAATCTCTCATCATGCGATTACAGCAAATCGAATAAAACGTTTTTTATTTGGTTATAGTATCAAAGATAGCTAAAAAAAGATGTTTTGAAGTAGAAGATTTTATTTTTGATGATGTAAAATCTCAGATAATATATATATATATTATTTCCGTGTAAATGTGTATATTTATTATGTCAGAAAGTATTTTGTTTTACTTCATTCTAGTAAATAAATTTTTTAAAATCTTTTATTTTCCATATGCTCGCGCCCCCTTGCAGGTATATCGCGCCCCCCCAGGGGGGCGCGCCCCACAGTTTGAGAAACTGCCGTAAAAAGCTTCTCATCAGTGAAAATGAGAACCTCTCCCAACGCTTACTTGCGGCCCGTCTAAAAAGTGTTTGGCATCTTTGGAGCCGTGCAAGTTTGTTTTTTTCAGTGAGAAGCTTAATTTTTCGCAACTTGTAAGGATTCAGTCCAAACTCCGTTTTTGCTATTCGCCTCACCTATCTGTCACATATTACCATGTCACGTACGATCTGTCTCATGGAAACCCTCTGATTTCTCTGGACCCTCTTTTCGATGGCCTTACGATTCTTTGAAGTGTTTACAGTGCGTTTTCTTCCAATTCCTGGACGTTCACCATCATTGTCAAGCTCTTTGAAACGTCAGATTGCATCAGTTACTGTTTGCCGAGGTACAATCAGCAAACGAACTGTTATTTTCCTTGCTGAAACACCTCTAAAACTGCAGACCTTTTGCTCGGCATTATGAAAAATACATACATCAAAGTAAAAACTAAGAAATATATCTAAAAATATTTTATTATTAAAGCATTATAGATATAGAAACATGAAAACTCAAATTAAAAGGAAATTCGTTAAATATTCCAGGAGGCAAGAAATTTGTCCAAGTTTTTTTTTCTGCATCCTGTATATAACGAATAAAAGTAGCAGGTATCCTTTGTTATTTTTTATGCAGGCATGTCAATAGGTTTTTTTCTTTGTAATGTATGCTAATACCTAAAATATTTTTAACAATTAATTGCATTACCTTTACGACTAGTTGTTAACCTTTTATTTATTTTGTGTTGGAGTGTATTTATATAATTACAGGGTTTTAATTATTTACTGGAGAAATATTTTGTAATTTGGAAATCCAATGTCAAATATTCTATTTTGAATTAAGGGAAGATTTTGCTGTGAATAATCTATTACATGAACGTAGAAAGTTTATTTCTTCTCAACTTTTACAAATAAAGAACATAATATTCGAAAACACAAAATGGTATCTTAACTTCTTCTCGAAATAAAATAGAACTGTTTTAAAAAATAAGTACAATGAAAATCATTTATCATAAAACTGAAGGGACTTAAACATTTTTTGAATTTAAAAGAATTTCGTGTTACAATATATTGAAAAAAATAGCACATTAAACAAAATTAACTATATTAGAGTATATTTTAATTGAATAGATATGTGTATATGTACACACTCGCGCGTACTTATTAAAAAACGGTGAGACGAAGACAATCATAAGAACTTGATGAAATTTAATATAAAATTTTTAAGTTTGTTGAAATCAAAACATTTACTTAGGTTTTGGAAAATAGTACGATATTTTTCTTTCTATTGTCTTTTCAGCATCGAATTGTCAACCAATTGTTCAGTGTCATCCATTTTGTTATTCACTTCAACCCATTGGCAAGCCGAACTCATTGATTTTTACTCACACTGTTATGTATTCGAAATTGAATTCCAAAGCCAACTGGTGAGATATGAGATATTTTTTGTGGCGTTTTTAGGGGTGTGGAGTTTGAAAGTAGTTTAGATGAACAAAATTGGCTTGTGTCACAGGCTATTTCGAGGTTATTTCAAAGCCAAGTTAGCCTCATTTCTACGAAACATGTGAAACCACTTCTCTTTCATTTCGCAACTAACTTAAATCTCGCATGCACGGCTGGTGTTTTCTGTATTGTTTTCATTCCTAGAAGGGAAATTTTTTCATGTTAAGAGGAAAAAATGCTTGGAAATACACAGTAGTTTGACGGGATCGTTGTATTATTTCGTGTTAACCGATACTTCATCTTAAGCGTTTTCGTGTTAAACGTATTTCACTGTAGATTAAACTTAGCAATTGACACATAATTATAAATAATTTTTATCAAGAATACAAGAACAAGTTCTAAATAAGGAGGAATTATTCGGTTTTATAAAAAGTAAATGTAAGTCTTCTTTTTCTGTCACAAACCCTTAGAACATTTTTTTAAATAAATTTTCATCTTTCTTCGTATTTATTGAAATCATGCCATTTAAAACTATAGTGTTATATATATGTATATATATATATATATAAATATAGGCCTTTTTGTATATATTCCTTAAATTGTATTTTTCTATTTAATTTAGAATTCACTTATAAATGGGTTATTTTAGAAATTGTAGGACACAATGATCTCAAATGGATACAGATTAAGCAATTCTGGTTAATTTCGGACATGTATAATTTATGCCCCTTATGATTTTTTTGATAAAAAAACAATTTTACGTAAAATAAAATTTTAAGAAAGAAATTCAACTCTCAATAAAAGGCCTTTTAATAGGTAATTTGAAAATACTAACAGGTTTCTCCCTCTTAGCTGATAGTTGAAGAACACACATTAGTTTTAAGTTTTATCCATATATTCACCAAATGATAACTCTAACTTATAATTTTTTTCCTCACAGTAGAGATTCAAAAACAATTACCATTTTCAATGAAAAAAGTTATTATCACTCTAACTATAACATTTTTAAAAATATTGTTTCCCAATGTTGAAAACGCATTGTCAGTCTTTTTCATAAACTGATTGCATAACATATGGAATATGCATTCAAAGATTCATTTATATTTACGATAGACAAAGAAACCCATACCTGATGTTAGAATAAGTAGACAAAAAAAATGTCAATAATTTAAATGTTAGCGCTGAAGCAATAACTTATTTCATAAGGCATTAAATCGTAAAAATAAAGAATACTGAAATAGTCAAACTTTTTTTTTTGCTTTCCATGTCATTTTCAAGGACATACAAATGCGTCATACATTTTGATGAAGATTCTCAGCAGCAAATCTTGGTTTCTCATATTCTTAACCTCTATAACTGACGGTACTTATAAGTATTACCCACTTTAGTTTACATAGCATAACCATTTTTGCGCGAATATTCTGACGGTTCTTAACATGAACACTATTTTAACTCCACTCTTCCAGTATAAATGGCTGCACAAGTTCTATAATGAGTATTTATCCGGGAAGGCAAATAGTTTTAAAACAAGTTCCGTTTTCAGTTGTCATTTTGATCGGATCATTAGTCATTTACTTAAACTCAAATGGTAAGTGTCTTACTTTTTTATATGTTATTTGAGACCTTAGAAAACTATTTATCTACTTATTTTAGGTGCAGAGTGTATATAAATGATTTTTTTATATTTGAATAACTTTGTGATACTTATAAGTACTGCCAGAATGCTAGATGTTAAAGAAAAAACTTCGTGCTTATTTTGCGTCGGTGTATTTTAATTACTTTTCTCCGATGTGTAGTAGCGTCATGTTTAAATTGTGTTAGAATTATGCCTTTTTGCATTTCTTTTTAGTTTAATTTACTTATTTTGTTTTTTTATTGCTGTTTTTCAGCATTTTCAACAAAAAAAATGAATTTGAATTTGAATTTGCCTGTTCTTGCCACACTATTAAATGTGAGAAACCTCTATTCTTTATTCAAAAATGAACACCTTCATTTCTTTGTGCGTAACTGATATTTAATAATAATAGGAAGTTTTCAGAAACCCAGTGGCTTAGTATTAGTGTATCGCACTTCCACACCACAGGTCCGGAGTTCGAAATCCAGGGCTGGGCAAAGTCGACTCAGCCTTTCATTCTTTCAGTAGGTTTATAAATGAGTACCAGGCTTGCTTGGGAAATAGACACTGAGGGTTTCGCGTCAGCCTGACCACCTAACTGGACATCTGCTCATACTCCTCAGAGCCTAAAGTCACATTAGCTGAGATGGGCACAGTAGGCCTTGACTCTCATGGGTTGTTGCGCCACTGAGTTTAGTTTAGTTTAGGAGGTTTTTAAGGTCTTATAATTGCTTACCTCTTTTTAGAATGTTTGGAAAAAGGAACCTCAGCCTTCGAGAGGTTTTGGATTTATTACAGAACCTACCATCTGAAGTTAGTAATGTACTAACAGATGATTTTCCAGCATATAATCTGCTGGAATTTCCGTTTGATTCTGCAGAACACAATCGAGAGACTGAAAAAGACACAGGGTGCACTTGTTCATGTTCAGATGGTACAGTGTTTTCTACCCCAAAATGATGTGCTTTAAATAACTTTTAATCGAAATATTATTTAAAGTGCACAACATGCAATATATTTTTGTGTAATAATGAAAATGAAAATTGTTACTTTGAGTATCATCAAATTAAGTTCATGCGGTAAACCTAATTTTATGTGTGCAAAAAAAGTAAATATTTTTTTTTAATTTTACAATTTTCAAAAATGAACTTCTTGTGCAAAAACATATTAGAGTTCTCCGGTTACTTAACATTTTTCTTATGAGTTAAAACTCCATTAAAAAGTCATATGGTCTTTTTGCATTATGAGAATATTTAGATCCTCCATGTATTGACACACTTTGAAGTACCAATTTATTTAATTAGCTATAACAGGTTAAATATTCCAAAGTTGAGTATTTTATTTAATTACATCCCTTAACTTTCAATATAGTGACTCAAAAATATTACAATAAAATAATTCCAGTAAATCATAATGTGATAGATAAAGGGTTATGTAGATGGTTATTGAAAATATTGGAGGAATTCGTTTTTTGATAAATAGTTTATCATCTTTTTAATGTGAATAAATAGAAGTGTACTTGAAATGATATCTAGTATGCATAACTGAATTTAAATATCTATTTTCAGTTTTTATTATAAATATTTGTACCTTGAAAAATAACTAGCTTGATCAAGAAAGGAATTCCCAGACTCCGGAATAAAGAGAGGACAGTAGGTTGTTTTCCTTTTCTAAAGTTCTATACTAATCTCAAAACAATGGTACAATTTTGGAATTCTAAAACACAAAAGTTATTATTTATTGTTAATTAAATTATTAGAAACGCATTAACTTGTTAATTTATGTAATGACCACAGTTAATCGTCAATTAATTCCTATTCGAAACAAATCAAAATGCACAAAATGGAAATAAAGTAGAATTCTGCTTAACTTTATCTTAAAAAAATAATCTATGAATCATTAATATACACTAAGAATAAAATAACTTAAGGTTCATTTTACAAAAACTGGCTTTATGATTTTATAACTTTTTTCTGTAAAAAATGGACAATTATTATTAGAATTTGATAAATTTGTAACTTTCCAACAGCCATAAACTTTTTATTTGGGAGGTATTTTTTAAAATATTTTCTAAAAGTCAGAAAAAAATTGAGAATATATATATATTTCTAAGATGAAAACTTTTTTCTGCGGTCTTACATCTAAGAGCTTGGCCTATTTTAAGAGCTAAGAGCTAAAGAAGATGCAAAAAGGTCAAATCATGTTCAGATAGGAAATCAATAAAAACTTAATTTGGTTTTAGAAATAAAGGAGTTATAAATTATTTGCAGTACTTTAATAACTTAGTTTTAATTACCTTTTTCATAATAGTGCAAAATCATAAGTTTTCCTTAGAAGCATTTTTCTTTACAAATATTTTTAAAACCTAAGGTATGCGACTACGTTCAGAACCATGAATTTGCAAAAGCGTATAAATGGATAATATTTATGGTATTTAGTGTCACTTAAGTTAGAAAATGTATATAAAATTATTTTAAGAATATGATTACAATAAAAAATTATTTAAGTACATTACTTTGACAGAAAATGAACATTGAATGACCAATTTTCAAAATATTCTCCTTTTGTGAAAATTGCTTCTATTATAATAATATTTTGCATGTATATAGCTCAGACATCTGTTTAGAGACTTAACTAAAATTTTTGAAATATGTAGCTTAGAAAATGGTTTATCCATGTTTTACGACAACAGAAAGGAGAAATTTTACGAAGAAAACGCCGATATTTATTTCGATTGGTTTCAAAATCCTAGTTTAAACTCTCTGGAGAAGTCATTACTTTATCTAAGCAAAATTTTATTATTTTAGAAGCATTTTTTTATAAAAGGAGAACATTTTGAGAAAAAAAGGTTATTCTAAGTTAATTTTTTGCTAAAATATTGTATTTAAATAAAAATTTTGTCAAAATTTCCTTAAAACAATTTTATACAAGTATTCTATTCTAAATGACACTAAATCCATTTATAAGTGTTTTTAAAATCACGGTTTCGAACGTAGTCGAATACCTCAATAGTAGAAAAAATTCTTCAGAGTATCAAAGCAAATTAAATGTTCTTTTTTATTCGTACCATGTTATTTAATGGTTCTGAAAACTGCTGAAAAACACAATATGATAATATTAATGTATACAAATATGTTAAAATGGTCAATTTTTGCAAAAAAAATCCCATTTTCAGTTTCTGATTTTTTTGTGTAAAACATTTATTTAGCTTTAGAAAACTGTCTTTATTTTGTTTCTAGGTCACTTACAAGACAATATGTTAAAAAATTAGTAAAGCTCGAAAAACTGGAAGTGGATATTTAAGTCACATTTATAAATGTCCTTAAACTCGTAAAACAGGATTGATTTAAATACCATACCTTTTTAAAAATATAATTTTAACAAATATTTGATTTAATAGAAAAAAATTATTACGCATTGGGAGGGTATTTGAAAAGTAAATCTAGCAGTATTTTTTTACGATCAACTTGATTTGATAAAAAATTTGCTTATGGCTGAAAAATCCAAGTTATCTGTTTTATTTGATAAAGTTTTAGTAAATTAGAGCATGTATAATTTTTTTTTTATAATTATGGGGAATAACAAAAGTAGAAGTTATTTCCATAAACGTCAGTACAAAGCAAATAGGTACCGTAATATAGTTCCAGTTTGTGAGAACGAAAATATTTGTACCGATTCGTAATATTCGAACTGAGCGTGAATCAAAAAGCTAATTAATTCTTTAAAACCTACATATGTTCCAGAAAACAATTAAATATATTGTTTTTAACTTAGAATTTTTAAGTAATATGATTTCATTATCTTGTTGTCCTGTGTATTTTGAAAGAAAAGTTAGTGTTTCTCTATGTTTTCTAAAAGAAACTCTGTTTAAATTAGTCATGAATATAACTTTAAAATTTAAGAGACTTCAGGGATTGTTAGATATATTAAAACATATTCGTGCGGCAACTGGTGTATTAATATAGAAGCATATTGATAATAACAGAATTTGATAAATTTAAGAATCAAAACAAGATTCTCTGTCCTTTGTAAAAGTTGTCAGAAAAAAATAAGTAAATTTGCCAAAAAGAAAATAATGATTAAAAATGAGCAAACAAAAGGAATAATCTATAAGTAATTGTGTAAATATAAAAAAATATGTGATAAATAGTACTAAAAATGCATTTTTCTCAAAATCCATTTTTTTTTTTTGTATATTTTGAATTTGAAAAGTTTTAGAATGATGACTCAAAACATTACCGATAAATATCTTTGAAAAATGGTATAATTTTTCTCATATTGTTTTCTAGGGCATGGAGTAAAATAATGATGATTATAGCAAAAGTATTTTTTGAATTATGGTCTATTATTTATGTAACAGTGTTGTAAAATATGGAAAACTTCTCGCATTGGCTCTACAACTAACTCATTTTTTTTACTTATTTTTGTACAACCAAAAGATTTTACTTCATGCTCTAGATACATATATAATGATTATTTTTTTTGTTTTAAATTTATTTAAATTCGGTCAATCGACTTTCATGCAGATATTTTTTTTAATGTTCCTAAAAATTTTCTTATCAATTCAACAATTCTCTTTTCAATTGGATCTCTCCTAACTACTTTACCACACCAACGGTTTGACTTTAGAGCGCTTGTGAGATTTAACGGGCGCCTATTCTCTACACGGTGGGTCTTCAGTGGTACTGGGTTCGAACTCAAGACGCTCCCTTCACGAGTCCGTTACCTTGACCACCAGTCTACCTCGACCTCAATCGTAAATTTCGGGGAAAGTACCAAAAAAATGCGCTGATATCTAAGAGTATAAGACAGTTGTCTCTCAAACTGTGGGGCGCGCCCCCTAAGGGATGTGATAACCCTTCGAGGGGGTGCGAGCATATCAAAAAGTTGAGAATAAGAGATTATTTTTTTAAAAAAATATACAAATTTACTTAAAGGAAGCAAAACAAAATACTTTCTGACATAAAAAAATACACGTTGCATTTTCATTGCTATCTGTTCCAATTTAAAAATTAGAAAAAGAAAGCAACATAATACTTTTCTTACTACTTAAAAGTATATTTATAATTTACTTAAATTATCTATTAATTAAAAATAATTTACTTAAAATACCTATTACTTGAAAGTAACGTATACAAAACTTGAAACTTATCTTAATAATTTTAGTGGTTTATAATTGAGATCGTATTGTAGTTAAGCATCAACGTACATTATTATTGAATTCGATACATTGTTATTGTATGGAGGAGGGCGTGATGAAAATTATGATTGAAAATTGGGTCACAAGTATTGAAAGTTACTTAAAAATAACTTACTTAAAATACCTATTACTTGAAAGTAACGTATACAAAACTTGAAAATTATCTTAATAATTTTAGTGGTTTATAATTGAGATCGTATTGTAGTTAAGCATCAAAAGACATTATTATTGAATTCGATAAATTGTTAATGTATAGAGGAGGGCGTGATGAAAATTATGATTGAAAATTGGGTCGCAAGTATTGAAAGTTACTTAAAAATAACTTACTTAAAATACCTATTACTTGAAAGTAACGTATACAAAACTTGAAACTTATCTTAAGGGGTCATAGGACCCTTAACAGATATTCGTGCACTCGAAGAAAACATCCTTCTTCTAACCAGTGTAACTTAGCAATAAAACAAAACAATATTTTGAGATTTTTACCACATGATAATCATATATATTTACATTATTTCTCAAATTTTCAGAAAATTTGAGAAAAAATTAAAAAAGTTATTAAGAAATAAAATTTGGTCAATTTTTCAAAAAAATGAAAATTAGCATTTTACAGCGCGCAGAAATCTGAACAGAATTGATCAAAATTCACAAAATTAATTTTATTTGATATAAAAATTTTCCTTTTTGAACTTATACACACTTTTAAAGCATTTAGAGAACAAAAGATATTTTTAAAATACAATTATGAAGAAAATTTTAAAATTTTATGAAAAATTCAATTAAAACACAAATAAAAAAAATATACAAAATTTGTTTAAAATTTTTTGTATAAGTTATAAAAAACCTTATTTTGAACATGTGTATGAAATTTCATATTGATATGATAAATAGTTTTTGAAAAATTCTGCGCGCAAGGCAAAATTTTTCATTTTGAGAAAAAATGAAGTTAAAGATAAAAAATAACAAAAAAAGAAAATTAAACATACCAGTATGCTTTAAAAAAGTCCAGCAGCATAAATATTGCCCTCTGCAAGCTTGCATTGCTCAATTTGTTTGAGTATTTTAAGTTTTTTAGCTTTACGAGCTTAAAAGGAGGTTTTAGAAGCTTGTATCTTAGCCGTTGACTTGCGCACTTTGTCAATATTTACACAATTCAAAACATTTGTTTTATTTATTTTTAAATTCAAAGCACGCATCAGATCAACTCTGTTCTTACTTCCATCATTGTATTCACATGCAGCTATAAATGCAGCTATTTTTGTGACATTAATTCCTGATAAAATCAATTTCGGGCTATGCTTCCAAATCAGTGAATTCAATGACTCATTAGCATTTTGAGTTTTCCCCGCTAAACACCTTCTTAACAATTTCAAGTGTGATTAATCTTTAAAAACAGGTTTAATCACTTCAGAAACTGCTTTTGGTAAGGTGTTCTTGTGAGAAAATTCATTCACTGTATTGTTGTGAACCGAAACATTGTACTTACACCAGCTATTTTTGCTTTTTGGGTAAAACCAATGTTTCGGCTCATCATCTGTACTGGATGTATGAGCCCACACACCTAGACAGCTTGCCTCATCTCATTCACATTATGGGAGTTAGCACGAATAGCATTGCCATAAAAAGTCATCAATTTGCTTATAATAGCATCGGTTAGGCGACCTTTCCCACCAATTGTTTTCCCATCGGAAACCTTCTTTTCCCCCCGTAAAGCTTTCAACTTCCGCAAGCGGTTACCCATTTGCTTTTGGAAATGGCCACCACACTCTATTTTTACAATGGGAACACTATCTCCATATGGTTCTTTTTCAGCAATAGACAAAATAGTATTTGAGTCACCATCACCTATGTATCGCTGATACTTTAATCCATGTTTTTATTCTGATCGGAAAAAAATTTTCTACATTCTGCAAACTTCCATTTTTCCAGCAGATTCGCTATGGTTTTTTCTGCAGAAAATGTGATGTTTAGCCAAAAAAGCACTATATTTTGGTCCAAGCTTTGGCCCTTTATCGGAGTCACATCCTTTGCAATAAGAGGACATGACTTCCATGTCGAGAACGTTCCCGCAGTCAGCTCCAATCAATGCACAGACTCCAATAAGTGAAGTATGCCCACGGGTCTTCCAGGTCCCATCACCGTTAACTACAACAGAATTTACGGTGCGATCAATAATTTTTTCCTCAGCAGCAGCTTTCTTCATCGAAGCATTTGCAAGCGCTTCACTTATATCAGCTATCTTTGCATTTATTCTGTCGTAAGCTTTCTGAGACATTGGATTTGGCAAACACATAAGAGAACAAAACGTCTCGAGCGAAGACAATCCTTGGCCTATATAGCGCATGGCCAAAACAGACCGTCTGTTGATTTCAGGTATATTTTTTTATACCAATCAATTCACAGGAATTATGTTTTTTTTTCAATACTACATTTTCTGCATGTAAACTGAAATATGGAAAATAATCCTACAGTGGATTTTTCACTCATTTTTATTTTGCCATAACACACAGAGCAACAAAGTAACTTTTCAATTTGGGAAAATAATAAACTAATGTCGATTAGTCTATAACCTTGAAACTCAACTGAAACATCATTTTCGTAAGCTTCTGAAATCTTGTGTGCACTTGGCAATTTTTTCGCCAATGAACTTGTGTTTGGCGAAAAATTTTCAAAAGAAATAATACTTTTTTCAGACAGAGATTTCTTCCGATACATGTTTCCTTGAAATATTTTCTTCTTTGGTCTCTTTCCGGATGAAGTTTTTTTCAATAGAACATCCATGTTTAAAAGCTTTCAATAACAAATGAAAAATAATGCTAATCCAAAATCGAAATGTAAATAAACAATCCCGCTTGGATTAAACGAAGTTAAAAGTTGAGTTGTAGTTATGCTACTCCCGAAATGAATTTGATATTAGGTGTGGCTCTTTTAATAAAACTAATCGGCGAAATATTAAAATGTTTGGAATGTGTTCTGACAGATGTCAAAAGTGGGCGTGGCAGATGCAAGTTTTTGTTTACGTGTTACTAGTTATTTCTCAATAACTTTGGAAGTTTTCACAGTTTCAACAAAATTTTGGTTGCAAACTGCTCAAAAACGTTGAGGCTTTAACATATATTTTTTTCAAAAAATCGAAAAAAATGAAATTTAAGAGTCCTATGAGGCCTTAAAAATTTTAGTGGTTTATAATTGAGATCGTATTGTAGTTAAGCATCAAAGTACATTATTATTGAATTCGATACATTGTTATTGTATAGAGGAGGGCGTGATGAAAATTATGATTGAAAATTGGGTCGCAAGTATTGAAAGTTGCTTAAAAATATTTTACTTAAAATACCTATTACATGAAAGTAACGTATATACAAAACTTTAAACTTATCTAAATAATTATAGTGGTTTATAATTGAGATCGTATTGTAGTTAAGCATCAAAGTACATTATTATTGAATTCGATACATTGTTATTGTATGGAGGAGAGCGTGATGAAAATTATGATTGAAAATTGGGTCACAAGTATTGAAAGTTACTTAAAAATAACTTACTTAAAATACCTATTACTTGAAAGTAACGTATACAATACTTGAAACTTATCTAAATAATTATAGTGGTTTATAATTGAGATCGTATTGTAGTTAAGCATCAAAGTACATTATTATTGAATTCGATACATTGTTATTGTATGGAGGAGGGCGTGATGAAAATTATGATTGAAAATTAGGTCACAATTATTGAAAGTTACTTAAAAATAACTTATTTAAAGTTCCTATTACTTGAAAGTAACGTATACAAAACTTGAAATTTATCTTAATAATTTTAGTGGTTTATAATTGAGATCGTATTGTAGTTAAGCATCAAATTACAATATTATTGAATTCGATACATTGTTATTGTATGGAGGAGGGCGTGATGAAAATTATGATTGAAAATTGAGTCGCAAGTATTGAAAGTTGCTTAAAAATAACTTACTAAAAATACCTATTTCTTGAAAGTAACGTATACAAAACTTGAAACTTATCTTAATAATTTTAGTGGTTTATAATTGGGATCGTATTGTAGTTAAGCATCAAAGTACATTATTATTGAATTCGATACATTGTTATTGTATGGAGAAGGGCGTGATGAAAACTATGATTGAAAATTGGGTCGCAAGTATTGTAAGTTACTTAAAAATAACTTACATAAAATACCTATTTCTTGAACTTGAAACTTATATTAACAATTTTAGTGGTTTATAATTGAGATCGTATTGTAGTTAAGCATCAAAGTACATTATTATTGAATTCGATACATTGTTATTGTATGGAGGAGAGCGTGATGAAAATTATGATTGAAAATTGGGTCACAAGTATTGAAAATTACTTAAAAATAACTTACTTAAAATACCTATTACTTGAAAGTAACGTATACAATACTTGAAACTTATCTTAATAATTTTAGTGGTTTATAATTGAGATCGTATTGTAGTTAAGCATCAAAGTGCATTATTATTGAATTCGATACATTGTTATTGTATGGAGGAGGGCGTGATGAAAATGATGATTAAAAATTGGGTCGCAAGTATTGAAAGTTGCTTAAAAATAACTTACTTAAAATACCTATTACTTGAAAGTAACGTATACAAAACTTGAAATTTATCTTAATAATTTTAGTGGTTTATAATTGAGATCGTATTGTAGTTAAGCATCAAAGCACATTATTATTGAATTCGATACATTGTTATTGTATAGAGGAGGGCGTGATGATAATTATGATTGAAAATTGGGTCGCAAGTATTGAAAGTTTGAGAAGCACTGGTATACGGAGCTGGTATAAGAAGTTCCAGGAAACTGGATGCCTGTGTAAAGGCAAAAGTCCAGGGTGACCAAGTTCGCAATGATATTATACGGGTGATTAAAGAAAGTCGCATTGAACACTTGTAAAAAAAATTACTTTACCTCAAGACACGTTATTACCAAACTAATATTATACTTAATTTTTGTAATGACATCTTAATTGTCCTTTTCTCTTTATTTATCTGTGAATTATTAAATTTTGTAATAGTGTCATTTATTTCCGATAACCCTGTAAATGGGAATACTAGAAAATATATCTCAAACAATATACTTTTCAGTTTTAATACCTTAACAAGTATTAATTTCAAATATCATCAGAATATAGACTTGTTTAGAAATTAGAGAAATACAGTAAACTGTATTGTTTGTTATAAAATGCACCATATAAACTTAAAACTAATATTGTTCTCATTCACCTCCTCCATTGTATACGTTGTCTGATATTTCATTTTCTTCTATTCAATAAATAAATTTAAAGTAATCAAAATGTAGGAAAAAGATTTTTTTATTAGAATGTTTTAACTGTAACTAAGAGTTTGTTTAATCCAAATTCGATTTAGAATTTAGATAAAAGATCCATTAAAAAAAAACGACAATCAGAAAAAATTCTCCTTTTCAATCGTAATTCCTTTCTCACCCACTACATTAAATCTCCTTCCTTTCACACAAAAGTAACGAATAGTCCCAAATTGCTATTAGAAAGGGTTCCAATTCAATAGAAAACCAAACACAATCTTCGTTGAAAGAAGAAACTCTTTGCACAAAAGGAGAGCCTTAATAGATATAAACAGAAATTCGATTGCTTTCACTCTTTTCAACCAGAAAATCTTCAACTCATGGAACGTTTTTTATTCTTTTTGAATCAGAAAACCGAACAGAATTTACTTGAAATGTGGTAAATTGGCAATAGGGTCAATTTTCTATTTTACATTAAATATAAAAATGAAGCAAAGTGGAGAACTCCAGAGTCCTAAATTTTGTGATGATATATTTTTCTTAAATTAACAAGATATTTTAACATTATTTTTCCCAAGTGTTGGATATTTTTTAGTAATCTACACTTTTAAAAAAACTTTTATTCTATCAATTTTGAGATTTGTATTTTTCATTCTAATTCTCCAAAATATATTCCTCTTCGTTTTAACTTTTAAAAATAAAATGTATTTCTGTAAAAAACTAAAATTATTGCATAAGTTTCGTTTTTGAATGAATTATTATTATGGCTTGAGGTTAGTGTTTTTTTTTAAATTTTTTATGAGGACTATTCTAGAGTAATCCACATATTAAACAAATTACATTAAGAATTGTGTGCAAGCTTCTAAAAAACTTAAAAATAAACAAAATGTAATACAATTTAATATGGTAACAATGTTATCATAAATACAAATAATATATGTCTGTAACATCATTTCATTTGAACACATTTATCCGAAAAATTGAGAGGTATATGTTACAAAGTGATCTCGAAAACAGTTTTTAAAAAATGAAAGCCCATTGATAGTATCATTATGCTAGTTGAAATATAACTACTCTGTAACGTGATTTTATCATTGCAGAATGATATGGTTTAACAAAAGGGATGGAGTTACACCAAATAATAAATCGTGCAAAATTGCACAGAGGATAATTAGTTTGGATAAATAAATTGCATATTTTCTTTAAAATAAAGGAAACTAGTTTAAATGAAAATGTAACACTGAAGTGATTAGTATTTGTTCAGAAACGTAAAATTTTCTTGATGATGAAAAATACGTTTTAAATTAGATTTTCGCAATTTCGAAAATGTCTTGCGGTGTATCAAATTACGATGTCATTTAAGAAATTTGAAACAGAGAATGTTTAAGTAATTTTTTATGATAGTTTATTTTAAAATATGATTTTGTTTCTCTCAAAAAAGAAAAAAAGATTAACTGGAAGTATACAATAAAGTTAAATCATTAAATACAATTGACTCTTCTATATTTACTTAAATTTTTGCATTGATATTATAATGGCATAGTAAGTATTATTTAAGGTAAAAAAAAATAATGTAAAAAGAATCACATGAGAGAGTTTTATTATTTCCCCCACATACTTTGACTTTTTTTTAAATAATATACACTTTAGTGAGACTTATAGAATCTGCTAAGAAACAAAAGATGTAATAGAAAATTTAAGTACGACTTAGAAAAATTTAATTTCTAGGATAAATTGAACATTATAGAATATTTAATGCTTTTTTTTAAATTCAAAATAAGATAATTCAGATTGATACTGAAAGGAGCATTGTTATATTGCCTTACTCTGGAAACCATTTGATATCTTGATTCTTTTGAGTCTAAAAATAATTTCATTTTTATTGTTTGTAGCTTCATAGTTATTATTTAAATCTTTTCTATGCATTCCGTAAAATCCGACGCATCACGCGCACTCTTAACACAAAAAATAAGATCGAAATATTTATAGGTGCGCTTTATACGCTATTTATAAAAATGAAAGCTTCAAAAATAAAAAATAGATGTGAATAAAAAAAAATTAGTCTTCTATAAAGATTGGAATACTGTTTATTTAAAAGAAATGTCGTAATTTGTGAACTTTAAGGGTTATTTTTCAAGAAATATACGATTTTTTAAAAATCTTTGAATAATACGTTGAATAAATGGCCTTAAAGCATAATGGTATTGCTAACGTCATTGCAGGCTCTTTCGTAAAAAAGGAGATGCGCGTTATATGGTGAATATACCTCAAAATTAAAAATTGCATTTCCAAAATATAGGTGAGTGTTAAACACCATTATACGACGAATTTTACAGTATGCACGAAAAAATAAATTATTTTTTCCCATATTTACAGCTTAAAGTATTGTTGACTCCCCACAGAATTTCGAGCTAAAAATCAATACATTTTTACTAAAATATAGTGTCGCTTGATTTTAAAATAAATCATGTGCAAACCAAGTTAATAAAAAACATCACAATTATAGTATACACACACACACACACACATATATATATATATATATATATTACCGGCAAAGTATAACATACCTAGGCATTGTGTAGGATACCTGACGTTTTTAGGCAAAGTATGAACAAAGGTCAAGATAAGGCTTTTATATCAATGACATACATTCCTAAAAACACAAATGTTATTCTGAAGAAATAATGAAAGTGTCATTAAAAAATTATACATAGAAACACAAAATGAAAGTTAAACCAAACAAAATTTATATTTTTCTTTTTAAGGAAAACAAAGTTTTTATATAAAAAAAATAAGAAACTAAAATTAACCTACTCGTTGCAACATGTTCGGCTTGAATGGAATTTTGATTACACTTCATTACTTGTTTCGCGCAAAAATAATTCTTATCATTATTCTTATAAAATTAAGAATTTAGTTTGAAAATTTCATACATTTATCACGAACTTAAAACTATTCTCATTTCAGTATATTAAAATAAAAGGAGAAATGTATACATATTGCCTCAACACATTAAACAATAATTTAATTGTATTTGAAATAATCATTTTAAATTATATTCACTACTACTTGTATTTAGCTAATTCTAAAGCTGTTTAAAATCCAAAATTGAGTAAATCATTATATTAAGATACTCACATAACTATTATTAATTAATTTCAATAGCCTCATCTACAAATTTCTGATTGTTCTTATAGCATGCTTCATGCTTATTACTTTTCACCCTTCCTATCACAACTGCAACACAGCTGAAAAGGTTTTCTAAGCTAAAAATTATTAAAACTCACCTTGTAGCTTTCATAGGCCAAAATCGGTTTTCGGCCTTAACAATACTGTCAACAGAAACAAATAAATTTAAAAACTAAAATCATTTGCTATGGCAGTGTTTCTCAAACTGTGGGGTGCGCCTGCCTGGGGGGCGCGATAACCTTACGAGGGGGCGCGAGCATATCGAAAATAAAACATTTTAAAATAATTAATTTACTGGAATGAATTAAAACAAAATACATTCAGACATAATAAAAATGCCGTTTCACTCTGATTTAATTTATAGGCACGCGCGTGATATTAAGTCATCAAAAATAAAAACTTCTTCAATAGCTAATTAACTATCTTTGATCCTATAACCAAATAAAAAAACTTTTGTTTGATTTGCTGTAATCCTATGATGAGAGATTTTTTTATTAAGCTTTCTTTTTAAGCCTAACATTCAACTCTTTCAGAAAAAAAAATAGATCCCAGACCCAGAATCGAAAAAAATTAGGAAAATAAAAAATTCATCACTGTCAGTATTTTTGAAATACTGCACATTATAGCTGTCATCAGTTTGACCTTCTAAGTTATTGGTACAGTTAGTAATGACCCCTCTCTTATGTGTTTGTTTCTCATTTAGGGAAGTTGTAAGTAATATATTTCTCTGTTGCGCTTTCTTCCATGCAAAAAAGTTTTATGATATTTGAAAACCACGGAGAGCACACACACACTTTGAAGGATTACTTGGCCAACACTTATTTTTAAGAGTATTCTCAAACATATATAGCATAACGAAAACCGTTTTACACAATTTTTTAGCAGTAACATACATATTATCATAATGAATACAATTTTTACCCGGGAGTGGTCGCGAGGGACACACAGATTACGAAATCGTTAATTCTGGCAAAACTACTTATTTGTTCCCAAATAAAAACTGAAAAGCCCTTGAAAGTAGGTAATTAAACTTTTTCTTAATTAATTTATTCACTGGAATCACGATTTGTATCGTGTAAAATAAAATAATTATAAAAAAAAGGATTGGGGTGACTCAATAATCCCCTTCGACCGTATCGAGTGCGTGCCTGCTCCCGGGTTAAAACATGTTGAAGTCTTTTCGCTTTAAATATTAAAAATAATACAATTATTCTTCATCAGAATTTTATATTATTGTTCATTATTTACCATCAATTATAAATGCTAATTCTGTGAGGCTTAAAATTAAAATTCTCTTAAAACTAATTATAATTTGAACAGCCATTTTAAAAAGATCATTTTACATTTTTGTATACATTGTCGAGCACTTGGCTTTGCTCTTTTTACAATTCAGCTATTATATCAATGATGTTTTATTTTCTTACAAGTGAACTCGGGCAAAGAGAGGGTATTTCAGCCGGTATACCATTAATGTATCAGTGCTGCACAGAGTATTTTATAACTAATTAATTAATGCTAAATTAAGAACACGTTTTAAAAGTATTAGCGACTTCCATGGGCTTGTCTTACAGAGCAAAGTTTTTCAAATGAATGCTTATATTAGAAATTGACCCTCTGAGTTCTTTTTCTACATTTAGCTGATATCTATATTTTGTCTTCTAAGCAACCACCGCATTTTGCAATATGTTCCAATTTAAAAATTAGAGAAAGGAAAAATAACATAATATAATTATCCTATCACTTAATTTTTTTTGCTCAAAAGTAACATGTACGAAATTTAATACTCATTTTATGAATTTGTACGGTTTATAATAAAGATTGTTGCTTTAGCGTCAAAGTGCATTATTATTGCATTCAGTACATTATTAATGTATAAGGGGGGCGCGATAAAAATTGTGATCGAAAAGGGGGTGCCAGTATTGAAAGTCTGAGAAACACTGCCAGTGTTTCTCAAACTGTGATGCACGCGCCCTGGGGGCGCGATACCTCTGCGAGCATATTGAAAATATAAATTGTTTTAAAAATTATTTTTTGGAATGAATTAAAACTCTAAATGCTTTCTGACAAAGTAAAAAATACACATTTACACTGATATAATTTATATATATATATAATCTGGTTTTCCACTTTCAAACGCCCATTAGCTATCTTTGATCCTAAAACCAAATAAAAAAAGTTATTTTATTTTTGTTTTGCTGTAATCCCATGATGAGAGATTTTATTTTATTACGTTTCTTCTAACCCTTAGAATACTACTTTTGATTATCATCTCTTTGACCTACAAACTTACTGGCATGTTTAACTCCGTCTCCTTTTCTTTTAGGAAAGCTGTAAATAACATTTTTCTGTTGCTTTTTCCCCATGTAAATGAGTTTTATGATATATGGATAAACATATTGAGCATTTTGAAGGATTATTTGACAAAGATGTATTTTTATGAGTTGTATGAGATGTATTTTATTAGTTTTACACTAATTTTTTTAGAACTGACATCGATGTTTTTGTATCGATTTCACTTTTTACATGGGAGCGGTCGGATGAGGCGCTGGATCACTCTAAATTCTGGTAAAAGTGTTTATTCGATAACAGTGACCTTGACAGTATCCTCCTATTACAGTGTTTCTCAAACTGTGGGGCGCGCCCCCTGGGGGGCGCGATACACCTACAAGGGGGGCGCGAGCATATCGAAAATAAAAGTTTAAAAAAAAATTATTTACTAGAATGAAGTAAAATAAAAAAAATTCTGACATAATAAAAACTATACACATTTACACGGAAATAATATATATATATTTATTATCTGCGATTTTACATCATCAAAAATAAAAGCTTTTACTTCAAAACCTCATTTTTTAGCTATTTTTGATACTATAACCAAATAAAAAACGTTTTATTCGATTTGCTGTAATCCCATGATGAGAGATTTTTTTATTACTTTTTCTTTTCAAAGCTAAAATGCTACTCTTTTAGAGGAAAGACAAAATCCAGAGCCATAATCAAATAACATTTTATGAAGATAAAAAGTTCATCACAATTATATATTATTGCCATCAGCTGTAGGCAGCAGAATGTATTTGCTGCGGTTTGACCTTCGAACTCACTTGTACGGAAAGTTACGTCCCTGCTCTTATGTATTTGTTTTTTCATTTAGGGAAGTTTGAAGGATTACTAAGCCAAGCATAATGAAAAAAAATTACATAATTTTTTTAGAACATCCATATTGTAATAATTACACTTTTAATCCGGGAGCGGTCACGCCGAGCACACAGTGCACGAAATCGGTAATTCTGGCAAAATTGTTTGATTGTTACCAATGGCCCTGACACACTCTACCCTCCTATTTGACAATCTTAACGTGAACTAAAATATATTTGTCACATATCTCCCTCTTTCTTGGGACTACAGACGTTTTTTTTACGATCTTAAGGTACTTGTTTTGTCTGAGTTCCCGGTGTGATAACTTTTTTTTCGAAATGTTTTCTGTGTCCTTGAAAGCAAGTGTGAGTATACTTTTTCTTAATTAGTAAATTATTCACTGGAATTACGATAATTATTGTGTACTATAAAAATAATTATAAAAAAAAGGATTGGGGTAACCCAAATAACCCCGCTCGTCCATTAGTATCGAGTGCGCGCCTGCTCCAGGTTTAAAACATGTTGAAGTCTTTTCACTTTAAATATTAAAAATAATACAATTATTCTTCATCAGAATTTTTTTATTGTTCATTATTCAACATCAATTCTAAATGCTAATTCTGTGATGCTTAAAATTCGCTTAAAACTAATTATAATCTGAGCAATCATTTAAAAAAATCATTTTACATTTTTGTAAACATTGTCGCGCACTTGGCTTTACTCTCCTTACAATTCAGCGATTATATTAATAATGTTTTATTTTCTTATAAATGAGAACTCGTGCAAAGAGTGGCTACTTTAGCCGGTATACTTTTAATGTATCAGTGCTGCACAGAGTATTTTATAACTAATTAATTAATACTAAATTAAGAACAAGTTTAATAAGTATTAGCGACTTCCATGGGCTTGTCTTACAGAGCAAAGTTTTTCAAATGAATGCTTATATTAGAAATTGACCCTCTGAGTTCTTTTTCTACATTTAGCTGATATCTATATTTTGTCTTCTAAGCAACCACCGCATTTTGCAATATGTTCCAATTTAAAAATTAGAGAAAGGAAAAATAACATAATATAATTATCCTATCACTTAATTTTTTTTGCTCAAAAGTAACATGTACGAAATTTAATACTCATGTCATGAATTTGTACGGTTTATAATAAAGATTGTTGCTTTAGCGTCAAAGTGCATTATTATTGCATTCAGTACATTATTAATGTATAAGGGGGGGGCGCGATAAGAATTGTGATTGAAAAGGGGGGCGCCAGTATTGAAAGTTTGAGAAGCACTGTCCTATTAGACAGTCTTAATGGAAACTCAAATGAAATGGTCACATGTGCATGTGTGCCTCTTTTTTGAGAGTGGCAAACGGTTTTTTACAATCAAGGTACTTGTTTTGATCGAGTTCCCTGCACGGCCACTTTTGTTCAAAAATATTTTCTATGAATATGCTATACTTTCCCCTATGATTAACTTTGTGGTTTTGCTTGCTGTGTTGTACGACTTATTATGGTTTATAAATGTAAATGAGCAGAATATAAAAAAATGGGCATTTGTGATCTCTTTAATGAAGGAAGATGAAACTGATCAAGCAATTGAAGAACCTGATGAAATAATGCATATTAATCGTGATAGCGAAAGTAAATATGAGAATAGAGATAGACATGAAACGTTTGAGTTGAATTGAAAATTTCAAATGCTGCCTAAAGAACTCTACCAAGAAAACTATGAAGCCGTAAATGTAGCACTTCGGCTTGTCAAAAAGACGCAAAGAAGAGAAAGTTCAAAACGCTGATTTGTAGATCATCAAACGACAGCAAAACGTGAACAAAATATGACAGTTTCACTGGAAAATAACGTTTCTGTATTAGCGAAAAGTGTCTGCGGTTTATGTCCTTTATTAAGGACACGCACATTTGGAACATTCTCTTTAGTTTTATTGGATTTTTTCTCAAATCATCAAAGAAAAATTAAAAAAGTCCTTGAAAGTAGGTAAGTATATTTTTCCTTAATTAAATGATTCACTGGAATTTTTTGTGATTTTTATCGTGTATAGTAAAAATAATTATAAAACAAGTTATAGTTTAAAAACAAACTAAAAAAACACGCTTTTATAGTGAATCGAACTAAAAAGTAAAAAAAAAATTAAAATATATATACTTAAAAGTAACACATATACAAAATTTAATACTTATCTTGTTAATATTTATGGTTTATAATTATGATCATATTGTAGCTTTAGCGCTCAAAAGTGTATTATTATCGCATTCGATACATTATTATTTTTAGGGGGCGTGATAAAAATTATGATTGAAAATTGGGTCGCCAGTCGTTAAAGTTTGAGAACCACTGACTTAAACACATAACACTTCACAAATGAACTTACTAAGACAAGACAGTTTCAGTAAAACAGGTATTAAAATACAGGGAATCATTACAATAGAAACAGAAAAGAGGAAATTTAATGAACCATTTACTTACTGATTGAAAAAATATATATATACACGCATCTTACTTAGAAATAATGTATCTTTTTAGGAAACTGTATTTCAAGCAAGATGTGCATGGACACATATAAATTTAATTTTCAGATTTAATGCAACAAATAAAGATAAAGGAGATGTAATAGATTTAATATTTAAGTTTTCATTGATTCATCAATATTGTTTCGAAGTTTTATTTCAAATTCAACAAAACTACTGCAAGGTAATTTTCGCTATTGTCATTACTGAAATAATATTCTATTTAAGTATTCCAATGGAACATATTTTAATTTTAGGGTAAATAAATAAATACAATGGTTAATATTGTATATTCTTTTCAAAGGAATCATTTAATTACACTCATGTCTATAAATTAAGGATAATTCAGAATCACACAGAAATTGAAATCTAAAATAAAAATTTCACCTGTAGAATTATCACACACATCTTAAAGATGAATATGCAAACTACAGGAAACCACCAGATGGCGCGGATAGTACGTCACAATGACGAGAGTGTAAGAGAGGAGTATATAAAGAATGGTTGCAAAGAAGTAAAATTGTTCACAAGCGCTTTAAAAGTCTTTCAGTGCAATAATCGCATAGTTATCGCCCAAAGGAAGCATTTGGATGATTTTTTACGTGGTAGAATTATTGGACGACTGGAATGTGGACGTACCCAGCTGGAAGTATGCGAGGAACTTGGAATCGCCTAGAATGTCATCTCCAGACTTCGGCAACGATTTCAAGATGATGGTAATGTGACTAGATGTTACAGCACAGGTCGCTCCCGAGTTACGACACCGAATGAGGACCGGTATTTGGAAGTTACTGTCAAAAGAAACAGACGGAGCACAGCATCAGACCTCTCTTGTCAGCTCTCTTCAGCTACCGGTACGACAGTTTCAAGGCATACAGAGTAGAAACGCTTAGGCAGTGTAGAAACGCTTAGGACACATTGTTCTATATGCTCGTAGGCCTGTCAGATGTGTTCCACTTACCGCAACTCACTGTCGCCTGCGATTAACCTGAGCATGCATTGTGGACACCACAACAGTGGTCTTTTGTAATGTTTTCCGACGAGTCCAAGTATAGTTTGCAGTCTGATTCTCGCCGGACTTCAATATGGAGAGCGCCAGGTACCCGTTACCTCCAAGAGAACACCATTGAACGACACCGTTAAGGTGGGGCAGGATGGCTCGCGCGCGTTCGGGGAGGAACTTTCTTGGTTCCAGAACTGACCTGCATGTTCAGAGTGTAACTGTGACAGGCCCAAACCTATCGGGATGTCATTCTGGAACAACATGTACGTTTGTTTCGGGGCGTCATGGGAGCTGAATTTCTGTTTATGGATGACAACGCCCGTCCTCACCGTGAAAACATTGTATACGAATACCTTTAATCAGCGGATATCACTTGTATGGATTCGCCAGCTTACTCACCGGACTTGAATCCAATAGAGCATGTGTGGGATATGCTTGGCTGACGAATTGCCGCCCGTCAACCCCCTCCCATCTGTCTACCGGAATTTCGGGGGGATTGCTTGATGAGTGGTGTAATATTCCCCTAGATCAGATTGATAATTTGATACTCAGCTTGCCTAGGCGTTGTAAGGCCTGTATTGCATCGTCCGGGAGACATACTCCCTATTAACCATTATACTAACTATGTTATACTGTTTTTTGTAAATAGTTTATTTTTTTGAAAATTGCTCCAGGAAGTAAAAATCGTAATTTTTATTAATTATGTCAAACATATAGCATCTTTTTTGCTCTTTACCTTTTGTTTAATAAATAGAATATACAAGTACGTCAATTTTTTTTTCTTCAGTTTCTTTCTTTGCCGTAACTTCATTAGCCTTAATTTATGGACATGAGTGTATTATGCAGGAAACAAACAAAAAGAGTAACACCTAGAATAGAGCACTATGGAGTTCTATATACTTGCTTTCGTATATTATACTTTATTTTGAATTGTTACTGCTCAACTATTCAATGCACTTGCGCGATACGAAATAATTAATTCTTATACTAGAGATATAACTCTTTTATCTGTTTCATCTTAAAACTTCTCACAATACGTCCCCATGAACTGGAAACTACGACAGAAGAAAAGTCACTGAAACAAATGGTTTTGAATTCCATTGATGTTTCTTAATGGCTTTAATGTACTTAGAGAACTTCTTCATATGTATGCAATATATTGATCATGATGTCTGTGATTAATTTTAGTGGTCTGCAATTTTTTAAAAAGATTTATTTCGTATTGAAAACTAAAAGGGAGAAAAATTAATTAATTGTTTTAGTTGGAAATCTAAGGTATTTCCCTTCAAACCATAACAATAACTCCCAACTCACAATCATGGCAAGAAATTTATGGCATTGCAAGGTTATGTTTTTTGAAATAAGGTGCACAAGTTTTGAAAGCCTTCATAGCCTTTTTGTTAAATTATAAGTTATTTTAAGTCTCCTAAATGTGATTAATCAGTTCGAAGCATAAACTTTTAAAAAAGTTCCCATAATAAATCTGCTCAAGTAATTCAGAACTTGAATATCAATAAAAATTCCGCAAGATTATGTAAGTAATATATACTTACATAATTGGGACAGGGTGGACATTAAATCGATCTCGATCGACCAGTGGACCAGTAAGACATTTTGGAGTGACCGCCTGAAGATTAGCAGTTAGTAACTATTTATAAAAATATTCAAGATTGGAGACAGTATGCCGAATATAAGTCTTAAGTCTTCAACTAACAATAACTACAAGAATGAACTTTAGATGAGAATGTTTTATCTTTTAATATATTTTGATAATAAATGCATTAGATATTATTATATTTGTGGCTATTTTTATTATGTTTGTATCTTGCGTTTTGCTTTGAACACGGTCTTAAAAGAGTAAGTTCTTTTTATTGCAGTTATGTAGGTAAATACGAATTCCACATTTATTATTAAGTCATAATAAATATTGTAGACATTTTTCTTAGTTCACCACACCTACGCCACTAGGGGAACCGCATCACCTTGATAAAAATTAGGAGAAGCCTCTACCCTTGGTTTAATGTAATTTAGATATGAATTTATAAAAAAGAGATTTTTTTAAAAAACCACAAAACTGTATTATTAAAATCCATTTATGCAATCAATGAGGCCTTTCCCACTATTTTTTTGCTACGTAGGAATCAAATATAGAATTTTGAACTGGATACTTCATATGTTTTTATGTGTAACTTAAATATGAAGAATATAATTCTATCACACAAAATAAAGAGCGCCTGATAGTCAATACTTTTTCAAATATATCGTTGAATATTTTGATTCTTTCGTCAAATACAATCTTTAACGAAAATAATGAAGGTACTGTCGCTAAAACGTTACAAAATAATTTTTTCCTTAGTGAAATTTAAAAAATGAGCGCAGCTGTTAATTACATTTTAAACCTGAAAAAATATATAGGATCAACAAACATTGTGAACAATTAGTCCTCAGATTAATGAGAATTTAATCGTTTGAATTTTAATTCTTGTTTGTCATTACAGTTCGTTTTTTTTTTTTTTTTTTTGGTTTAGAAAAGTCTTTCTTTCTGATCATTTAAGAATTTTTTTTTAGTTCCAATCTTTTCGTTCTCAGAATAAAGGAAAATTTATTTTAAAAGAAAGATGTTTAATGAAAAGGGCTAGGGTCTTCGGTTTAATTTTTCAATACTTTTTACTTTTCTCGGTAATTAATTCAGAATTCTTGATTATTCGAAAGAAATATTAAATATTCCACAGAGACTTTTTATTTTATAAAATGTTTTTTTAAACTAAAAATAACAATTTATAGCCTAAGTATAAAATTAATTATTTGTATGTATCTAATGTATTGCGACATTTTCTTTGTATATTATTTTACACCTCATGACCTTTTTAAAATTTATAAAACAACATTTTAATTAATTGCTAAAAATTATCTTTATTTGTAAGATGTCTTAATTCATTTCTAGATAGATAGAAAGAAAATATTACTACTGGAAATTTAAATTGATTTTACACAAATGTTTCCACAAATTAAAAACTTATTTACAAATATTAATTAAATTTCTAGAAACTAATTTATATCTGTTTTTGAATTTAATTTATTTTGATTAATTAATTGGGATTAAAAAGTTGTTTATTAAACAAAGATAATAAATTTTATTTTTCTGGGAGTTGTATGGAAAGAAATTATTTTTTCTACCAAAAATTAATTTGATTTCTTAACTTAAAATAGTACTAAGGGAAAAAAATTAAGTAGCATTGAAACAACGTTAGTCAAATAAATGCAATTAATTTCGGAATTCATACAGTAATTTCAAAACACTTTTCCTTTGCTATATCAGTGCTTCTCAAGCTGTGGGTTTAGCTCCCTAGGGGGACATGGTAATCCTACGAGGGGGGCATGAGCAAATCGAAAAGTCGGAAATAAAAGAAAAAACATTTTGACATGATAAACAAACTACATATATTTATACTGCTATAATATTCGTATTAATATACCTGTACTGCACAATATATTTGTTCATTAATTCATAAACTCTAAGTTACTATAAGCTAATTTATCCCCATACGCTCCCCATATACAAAATTATATTCAAAATTTAATACTTATCTTTATAATTTATACGATTTGTAATTAAAGTCGAATTGTAGCTTTAACGTCAAAGTACATAATTATTGAATTCAAGACATTGTTATTCTATGGGGGGAGGCTCTGTGAAAACTATGACTGAAAATTGAGTCGCAAATATTGAAAGTTTGAGAAGCACAGTGTTAGATGAAACAAAAGCTTTCTTTTTAATTAACTCATATACGAAACTTAATATGTTATGTTAGGGAACAAACGCTTTGTAAAACCAGGTATACTTTAAGATAGGTTTTCTTCCGTGTTTGTATTTTGACAAATACCTGTTTAAAATAAAATTAAACAAAATTTCCTGTTATTTTCATTTCGTTTCAAATCAGACGAAAAGACTTATTGGATTTCAAACTGAAAATTAAAATATTTATAAGCAGTATTATTTTTGAAAAAAAATTACCAGGAGAGAATTTAGCAATTATAAAACAGCTTTATTAATACAAATATTTAAAGATAATTATTAATTTGTGATATACTCTTCGAATAAATAAGTAAATGAAAATGTTTACCTTAAAGGCTTATAAATCACCAATTAAATATTTTTCTTATGAATGTAGATGTACTAGACGTTAACCCAGTGCTTTTCAAACTTACAATTTTCGCAACCCACTATTCAATCATCATTTTCCTCACGCCCCCTCCATACAATAACAATGTATTGAATTCAATGATACTATACTTTGACACTAAAGCTACAACACACAACTCTAACCTCTTATGTGCCACTGACGTATAAATATGTCTCGCTCAGCCAAAGATTTAATTTTCTGGACGTATATATACGTTTTTCTGAAGTATGATATTTTCTTTGTTGTACTATTCATAAAATTATTTCAAGGACTTTGGAATGCTATAAAAGGACCTTGACAGTATTTGTGAAGGATTTATTTCAGAGGATTTGCTTATTTGTTCCCTTTCTCCTCCCCCTAAAATACACTCATCTACGTGGTATTGGGGAGCGAATCCCGTAACTTTTAATCTGCAGTTAAGGAATTAATTATAAACCGTACAAATTATCAAGGTAAGTGTTAATACAAGACCATGGGGTCACTGATAATTATCAACTTGTTCTTAAAACTTAGAACTGTTAAATTAATAATAGAATATACATTGTACAGTTCTGTACATTTGTAAGTGTATTATATCAGTGTAAATGTATATTCTATATTTTATTATATCATAAAGTATTTTGTTTGTTTACTTTCAGAAAATTAAATTTTTTAAAAATAATCTTTTGTTTTCGAGTATTCAATATGCTCGTGCCCCCCTTGAAGACTTATCACACCCCCAAGGGGGCGAGCCCCACAGTTTGAGAAACGCTGCGTTAATCCATTAGCTTCACTGGGTATGATACCGAACTTATACTGTTATATGAACATATACTGTTTACCAGTTCAAGTGATGTGAAACACTCATCTCTAGATATACATGAACATAACTTGAATTTCTAAAACTGAAACAGAATTATCTTCACTCTTACGTAACCCCTCCCCCAAGGTTAGATTTCCAAGTGAACTATTTTTAGAGGATACCTACCTACTCAACAAAGTAACATGCTAGATAAATTTAAAATTTAAATCTAACAATTGAAAATGGATTTTTTTGTATCAATAAGCCCTATGACCCCTTTCAAGAATCGATTTCTTAAAGACCCATTCTTAGCGGATTTTAATTCAAAAACAGCAACAAAAACATGCATATGAAATTGTATTGCTGTAGGACGAGTAGTTCTAAAACGGGCATTTGTTTTTATCTATATGCTCTCAGTAACTCCTACGATAGAAGTTGATTTCTGTAAAATCCGTTCTCAAAAGATCTCTATTTATCTAAAGAAACATACTTACCAAATTTCAAGTATGTGGATATAAGAGTTCAAGAACATAATTTTTTTATCTATAACCCCTGCATTTAAGCCTTTGCAACTTCCCATAAAGGTTCAATTTATGCAAAACCCTTTCTTAGAATATCTCTACTCCATGAAAGAAACATGCCTACTCCTGGAAAAATAGCAAATAAAACCAAACCTACCAAATTATTTAGTCTATTTGTTCAAAAACGGAAATATTTACCTATAACGCCCTTTAAACTATCATAATGTGTCTTGAGGGTCAATTTTTGCAAAACACCTTTTGTTGCGGGCGTCTAATCTATGTTAGGAACTTGCCTACCAAATTTAATGTTTGTAGATGTAATAAATAAAAAAAAGAAATATTTATCTATATAGGCTTTTAATCCTCCTCAACACTCTTTGGAGGTCATTTTTTACAAAATCTCTTTTGTAACGATCCTCTACTCCATGAAAGAAACGTATCTACCAAATTACAAATTTGTATGCCTAATAGTTCAAAAATGGAAATGCTTATCTATAACGTCCCTTAGGGGTCGATTTTTGAAATACCTCCTTTGTAATTGACCTCTACTATGAGAAAGAAACGGGCCTACCAAATTTCAAGTTTGTGTGTCTAAGACTTCAATAACGGAAATATTTATCTATAACTCCGCTTGAGATACGATTTTTGCAAAATTCTCTTTCTTAGCGGATTCCTACTCCATAAAAGGAACATGTATTCCAAATTTTAAGTCTCTAATAGTTCCAGTGAAATCGTGATAAGTGAGTCCCTTTTCTTCTATATATATATATATATATATATATATATGATTATCATACATTATATTCAATTAGTGAAACTTACTACCAAAGATAGTATATAACATTTTAACGAGTAGAATTGAAATATTTATTTGCATTTACATAATGCAAGTGATATAAAATTATCAGACAACTTTCGAAAACAACTCTTTTATGAGATAGGTTTAATAAAATAACTGAAAAAATAGGCTTAAGGTATCCGACTTCTTGCGACAACTATTTTTTTAAAAAAAAGGGAGTTATGGAGATTATTTTGTGGTTTTTAGATTTATTTAGTACACCTTAAGAAAATAAGGCTAAAATTAAGAAGAAAAAATAAATTATTGCTACTAAAATGGGAAAGAATAGGTAAAAATTGGCAAAAAATTACATAAACGGGGCCCACTCTGTACAAAAAATAAATGAACAAATTCTCGATTTTTCAATTTTGATGTATTACTTTGTTATTAATTTTTGAAGTGACCTTCAGGATGAGAGATATTTTAATTTCTATAAAAACTAGAGCACTTTATCTTAGTTGTTTTATGAAATTGTTTAAAAAACATTGATTATTTTCACATAAAGAACTGTAAATTTTGTAATAAAACAGTGATTGATAAATCTGAAGGTTGAAACACTTCTACTGTTATAGAGAACATACACAAAAATAATCAACAAGTTATTTTAAAAACTTTTTGAGCAATCGCTGTTTTAAAAAAAAACACATTTCGAGTAAAAAGCATTTTAAAGTTTGACATCTTATGTAAAGTTACGGCGTTTTCTTTTACTAAAACACTTGTAGTTTTTGTTCTATTGAATGGAAAATAAAAAGCTTGGTGTTTTTATAAGGCTAATGAAATCACCTATAAAATAAAATAATAAAAGAAATTTGTCAATTTTTAAGAAAAATCATGATTTTAGGTTAGTCCGATATCTTAATAGATAGAAATTAGAAGAATTATCCTGAATAAAAAGAAGCTTGATAGAAACTTATTCCTTATTTGCAATTATTTTCAATAAAATCTAAAAATATTTTCTCAAACATTAATCTTAAAACAAAACGAAGCTTGGTAATTAAAGGGACACGATGCAATTTGTACTAACATTTTCGATTTAATGGTTTTTGAATTTTTTTTTTTTTGCTTGTAACCTATGTATATGTATTACGTAAAATAGTTTTTCTGCACAAAATACTAGCAAAAAGATGATCACTAAATTTTTAAATGAAAATTTTAAAAACTAATGAAGGGATTTTAAAATAATGCTTCTTTTTTTTTTACAATAATTGGCATACACACAAGACATTTGATTTACAAGTTCGTCAAACTATAAAAAACAAAAGTTGGAATGGGTTTTTTGCTAACATGATTGATATTCGCAAAATACACTTATATATGAATGCTTATTGAAAATTCCTTAAAAAATGTATAAATTCTAAATTCAACATTTTTTTTTAAAAAAAAGAATTACTTTGATTTAAAATGCATACCAACTTTTGTTACGTGGAAAACAAAGAAAAAACAAAAGAAGAAAAGCCTTAGCAGTTTAAATGAAGATAAAATATAGGTTTTTTTTCTTTCCTACCCTAGATAAATCAGTTTAAAATTTTTATTTTTCGTTGGCAGGTCAATAAAAACGGATTTAAACGTTATCATAACTGTATTTTTTTAACTTGGATTTTTCAAATTATGTGACTTTATAGAAAATTTTATTAAGAATAAATTAGGCCAGTGCTTGTCAAACTTTCAATTTTTTCGATCCAATATTCAGTCATAATTTTCATCGCGCACTCCTCCAATAATATAACAATATATTGAATCCAATAATACGAAACTTTGACGCTAAAGCTACAATATGACTTTAATCTCTTAAGCACCATCGGGGTACATATACGTCTCACTCAACTGGTACGTTAAATGCCCCAGACGTATATATACGTCTTTCTGAAGTATGATCTTTCCCGTTCACTGCTTTTCATAAAATTATTCCGAAAGCTTTGGAATTCTATAAAAGAACCTTCACAGTGTTTGCGAGAAGGATTTACTTTCTTCAGAAGATTTGCTTATTTAATCTTTTTCTTCCAATCCTCAACAATACACTTACGTGGAATAGCATTGGGAAGCGAACTGAGTAACTTTTAATTGGCAGTTATGGGATAGATTATTAACTGTGTACAAAACATCAAGATAAGTGTTAATTTTTATGCACGTATAATTTTATGTATCACAAAAACATGGGGCTACTCATATTGCTGTTAAATTAATTATAAAATGCATTGTGCAGTACTGATACAATTATAAATTGATTGATTGATTGAATATTAACGTCGCACTGTTCAGCTACACGAGGGCTTTTGGCGACGGACCACGTAAGTTTGAACCATGGTCAAGTGACGTGGACGACACCTGAGCTGGCACCCCCCTCTCCTAACTACCACACCACACCAACGGGAGGACGTTTCAGCTCTCGACAGATTTAACGTGCATCGCTGCCCTACACGGCGGGTCTTTAGTGGTACAGGGTTCGAACCCGTGACAAAGCAAGCCACGGTCCGATACCTATACCACTCGGCTACCGCGACCACGATGCAATTATAAATGTATTATATCAATGTAAATATGAATTGTATTTCTTATTATGTCAGAATGTATTTTGTTTGTTTAGTTTCAGCAAATTTATAATTTTTTAAGATAATTTTTTGTTTTCGACTTTTCAATATGCTCGCCCCCCCACTATTGAGAAACGCTTATTTAGGCTAAAAAAATTTATTTGAATATTTGAAGAAATCCATGTCAATAGAATCGTAATGTGTCTTCTTAAAATGCAAAAAAAATATAAATAAACAAAATTGCATACTAAAAGTAAAAACTTAAGATGAATTAATTTTATGCGAATTTTTTGAAATACTAACACTCAAAGTTCTCTAAATTATTACGCTTATGGGAATTTAAATTATATAAAAATGTCCAGCAATATAATTCTTATTTCCAATACCCTAAAGAGCACAGAAATATTTAAAACAAGTTAAATTCATTCATAAAATTGAGCCATTTCTTAAGATGCAAAAAGCAAATCACTTGAAATTGGTCGATGGAAAGTAGATCAGAGCAGAAAAAGAGATATTTTTACTGCAAATTATCTTTTGTTACACACCTTTCAATTTAACAACGTAGTTTCTTTTCCCCGTTGTTTTTTATTACTGTTTAATTCATTTTATAGCTAATATTTCCTGAGAACTTAATTAAAGAATCAGAAGGAAACAGTGTCAGAAGCGCATTCGAAAGTCCTTAAGAAGTAATCGAATTCGATTTTATAAAGCTCATAAAAGTCAAAGATAAATTGAGAGATAAAATAAATTTCTGATTATAACTGCCATTCTCATTATTTCTAAAATGAGCATCCGTTTCAAAACTTAATTTCGCCATCATTTTCGTTTCTCGGTTCCTAGTAATGGACAGCTTCTTTTGTTCTGAATCTGTTATTTTCTCCCAAACTATTGCGTGAAGAGAAAAATATTTTAGTTATTTGTAGAGTGAAATAAAACAATCGTTTTTAGCTATTATCAATACTAGTTGTACAAATTAGTTTTTTATAACAATCTCTTTAAATACTGTTCATACGTTTCTTTTATTAAAGCTAAATGAATTTCATTTTTTAAAATTTTTTTCTAGTGAATTTTTTGTATTGTTAGTTTTACCATTTGTGCAGACCTAATAGATTCCCCAGGAGCTGACGTAATTTTTAGTGTGGCAGCATGTAGGCGATACCAATGGCTACAAATAATTTTCAGTTCGCTTCCTCCTCAGGAAGAGGCACCTGGGCTCTGACGATATGCGAACTTGTTCTAGGAATTTAATTTTACCAAGAGTACCCAATCCAAGCCGGCACTCAAGGGATCTTTTACAGGACACATAATCATACGACATAGATGCTATCAATTTTTTGCATTATGAAAATTCACCGACTTGGGCCCGGGTCGAACCCACAACCTTGGGTGCAGAAGACCAGCGACAAATCAACTACGCCACCCAGCAGGCAAATGTACACTTTCTAAAAGAAATTTGTAATGTTTAATGTTTATTTTTATTCATTGACTTAAATTGAATTGACTGGTCCTGGATAAGCACGCGTAATTCAGATGCATTGGCACATTTTGGGGCTAAATTCTTTTTTTTTTTCTTATGAGCATTACTTTTGTGACCATAAAGAAGCACAAAAAGTATAAAATATATAATCTAAAAGAGGGAATATTCATCGTTACTATCTCTAATATCTCAGTATTTAGCTGGTAGATGAAGAATTCCTCATTTTTAAGAGTCATGTTGTTTGAAGTGAGAAAAGCGTTGGATGACAGTTTTAATATCAACAAATGCATCAAAGAACCTTCCATTTAAAAGGTTTTCTCATAGTATAAAACAAGTCATGGAGACCAAGTCAGATAAATACAGAGAAAATAGGATACAAATTCTCAACTAAACCCCAATATCTTTTGACTTGTGATGACAGTTCGCGTTGTTGTGAAGTAGGATAATACTGAAATTATTGACAAAACTGAGATTCTTCATGACCTATTCGAATCATACTATGTCTAGTTGAAGACATTAGAGCCAATAGTAACAGTTTCGTTAACTGGGAAGAATTTCAAGTCAACTTTTCTCTAAATTTCACACCATCTGTATTGAATTTTCTTCTTAAAATGAATCTCCAATTTTAGTATTGATGCCGGTGTTTTAGAAGACCGATACACTATTCATTTATGCCTTATGTTATGGTCTAAAAGTCACATTTCATTGCCCGTCTCATTCGTTTAAAAAATGGATTGTTTTTTACTTGTAAACTGAGGGAACCTATTTAGCAGTCCACCTGTCCAGTAGATCTTTAATAAGCTGGTGTGAAAATTAATGATTCAAATTTCAAGGGAAGCGTGCGCTTTCTCTTGCGTTACGACAGTTGTCTAGAGAATATTAAAAGCTTTAGATAATTACTTTACTTATTAGATTCAGAGGGGTTTTTTTATGAATCGACCAAGAACCTTTCATCTAAGGGGTTCTGAAACGTTCATAGGAGCTCATGTTAAATTGCGCAAGTTTATGTACCTTTTCTCAGAAATTACTTATTTCTCATGGAAAAATTTTTCAGTAAGTTATACGTACTATTAAACACACTTTAAGGATCTAACTGTTTTGTCTTTTTTAAAAAAAAATAAAGTAAGTATATATTTTTTAAAAAATTGTTCAATGTTTCCCCTTAAAATTTAGTTTTAAAAAAAATTAGTTAAAAAGTTTTCAAGTAATATCTAATTCCCTCCATTAAAATGTGTGAACATGTTAAAAGTCTGCTCACTGATATTTTCAGAATTATATAAGTAGTTTTTGAGAAAAAGGTACATAAATTGAAAAATATTACATTTTGAGAAAACAGGCTTTATATTAAAATTTTGTAATGTTTCGATCTCATTTACTTTTTTCAGCACTTTCCAAAAGTATATGAAGCATTTCTTCACTCTCTGATCATACAAAAGACTTGTATTTTTTTTTATTATTTTTAACAATTTTCCTTTTTTTTTTGGATCTCAAGATGCTTTTGTTGGGCTACACAAATCTTTTTTGCATCAATTGTTTTGAAGCATGACACACAGTTATAAATTGTTTCAATATCAGAATGTTTTAAGATCATTAATTTTGCTACATGGCTCAAATTGAACTGTACAATAACCATATTTACCCCTAATTTTAGAGTTTTTAATTACACAATGTAGATCATTGAAAAACTGACCGTAGGGTGTTATTAACTGACACAGTTAGGAATTGTGTCTTTCCATGTAAACACTTTCTTAATAATATAGGTTCACCTAGATCTCTAAAAATTGGCTTCATTTAATTCATTATCATATATAGCACGTGTGCATGTGTTTGTGATCTTAGTGTCTTTTGTTACATTCAGCTTCTGTCTTTTGAAACTTGCACCATGCATTTATAATCGCAGGGTACAGTCATTTGATGCGCATCAAGGAGTAGTTGAATTAAAAAAATAAATAATTAAAAATATTTCTAGTTATTATCTTTCCTCATATACTATATCATTTTAAACAAAACAATTTAAGCTTTTAGAAAATATGAAAAAGTGAAAATCGTTAATTTTTCAAAGATCAATGTGCCGGACCCTTCTAACGAGTGCTAATAATGTCCTAACTAGTTTGATTTTTTTTAAAATTTTTGCCATCTTCCTAATGTTAGAAAAAAGTGTGATATTTACGTCATCAAATGCATTCTATCTTTATACATAATGACACAATAGGCATTTATGCAGACTTTGTCTAGCTCGCACAAGAGACGAAGTTTACCGAAACTTTCTCGCTTGTCATGTTACTCCATCTCAGATGTTTGCCCTGATATTGTACTAACAGAAACACTGCACAAATTTTATACCAGATATGTATAGGTTTTATTCCATAAACATATTACGTCCGATGCCATTTCGACTAAAACTGACATTCCTAGAAATGGGTAGAACTGTTTCACGTTTCTGATATTACCAATTAAGTCAAATTCGAAAGCAACATTAAAGGAGTTTAAGTGTTACTCTATATTTATCCTACCTACTCTCCTTTGCTTTAAATACACTCCATAGCACATAAGTAATGTAAGTAAAGCTTCAAGTAAGATTAATCCGAATAGAACGAAGTTGCTTATGCAAACTCACTGGGATAAGGCATAACTTACTTGCCGTTGTGATTCACGTGGACTATAGCAATGCATCTCAAAGGTACTCACGGACAATATGAGTATATTTCCACTAATGAAAGATGACGTTCTGTTGAACTGAAGTAGGAAGGATAGTCAAATCACTTAATAACTTGACATTTGAGTCAAATCAATGCTTCAATTAAGAGCAGTCAGTACGGTAAACCCCTTTTAAAAATCGATTTTAAGTTTTTGATATTTCTAAAATCTCCAAATCAAGAACTTTCCAATGATATAGCATATAAGCCATTATATGAATTAGAAGTATTTTAAAATGGTTTTTTAAAAATAATCAGCTGATTTTCCATTCCCATTTTGAGAAACAGAAATGTAAACATTGCCTTTTAAAACTGGGGAAAAGTTGCAAAGCCTCGATTAATTTTTATTTTTTAATACCCAAATGAACTTTAGATAATTGTATAACTGCAACTATGTTAGATTTGCTAAAAACCTTTGGAGGCAATTTCAGAATTTCATGTGGGTTTTAGTAAATGTTATAATTAAAATGTAGGCATTTTTTACTAAAATTTAGGTCTTTTCTTTTGTTGAAATTCATTTTCAATTAGTTAGTTAATGATTACTAAATATTCGCGTGTTTAAGTAAAGTGTTAAAAGAAACACACACACACACACAAAATTAGGATATATAATTGTGACCAGGTGAGAAATATTTAAGTAATGAATCTTTATTTTATATATAACTGCATAATGCATAATGAAGATAATATGTGACGGAAAAAAAATAGGATAATACTTTTAAAAGGTAAGATTTTTTATAAAAATTGTTTTCTAAATGTTATTTTTTAAATTGTATAAATGTACTCTGTTTCTTATATGCAATTGTGTATACTGAAGTGATATTTTTGCAATATTCTTAAGCAGATATCATAACAAAAAATGACAATTTTCAATAAATTCATAATCATATTTGCTCGCTCAACTAAAAGTTTGTTTTTGAAAAAACTAATTAATATATTTAAAAAATTTCACTTCAGTATAAATATAAATGCATAATTAATACATACAGTCAAAGTCTTGAGTTTATATGTAATAGTTTCTGAGATAAAGGTATGATATAATACATCAAGTGTGATGTTTGTTGCCTTTGCGAGAAGCTTGTTACATACCTAAAAATACATAAATTTCATATTTTAAAACATAAAAACAGTTTCATTTTGGCTGTTTTGGAAAACATTTGTCCAGTTTAGAGTAATTTTTGAAGTTTAAAACTTAGAAAATGTCTGCAACAAAAAAACCTAATAATAACTTTTCAAAATAAATCCCAGCAAAAACTTTCAAAATGTCGTATAATCAGGTATTCTTATATATATATAAATACCATTTCAAATTCATACAAAAACCATATTAATACATTTTCGCATTATATTTATGTTACTTTATGTTCAAATTTGATATCTGTAAAGCATGAAACCTACTAATTCTTCAAAAATTGGTACAGAATTGAGAAAATTGATGTAATACTAGAAATTATCTCGTTAAAAAAAACTGAAAAATGCTATTCTGGGCAATTTAAGACCTTTTTTGTTTACTATTTTATGCAAAATAAATTGCAAAGATGCTAATGTTCAATAAAATGGGACAAATAAATGTTGTAATTCATTATTTATGTGATTAAGTGGCACTTTATAGTGAAAATTCAATTTTCTCAAAAATGATGTTTTTAAAACTGTATTTATGTTTTTCTCAGAATATAATGTATGAATGTAATGAATTTTCCCCTCGTGTTACTGATATGTAATTATATATATTCAAGTGAATTTTGGGGGGATTTTCCCAAAATATTTGACTGTAGTCTATATATCGTGACAAAAATTGCCAATTTTTTAAAAAATTCATAGTGATAATTTTATGTTACATGTTTTGAGAAAACTAAACAATATATTTTAAATATTTCACTTAATTGTAAATATTAATGTTTATTTATTGTTTAGGCAAGTTTTTAAGCTTTAATATAATTCAAAAGTTTTTCATTAATATGTAACTAACAACAACTCAGATGTGTAATGCTTTTTGTCGTTGCGAGAAGCTTGTTACATGCATACAAATACACAAATTTCTTACTTAAAAACATAAAATCCGTTTTATTTTTGCCTTTTTTAAAAATCTTTTTACAGTTTAGAGAAAATTTTGAATTTTGAAACTTTTAGAAATTGTGTTTTTATGGGAACATACAAATCCGTAATTAAATTTTTCTAACGTCGAAAAATCACATATTCCCAAATCATGACTTTTACATATTCATACATGTTTACATTATATTTATGATGTTATAAGGTCAAATTTGATATTTATAATGTATCAAAGTTAAAATTTCTTCAGAGATTGTTACATAATTTGTGAAAATTGATGCAAAATGCTGAAAAAAATCTCGTTGTACAAAAATTGGAATTTACTATATATGTATTTTTTGAACATTTTAAGACTTTTTTTTTCCTATTTTATGTTTAAAAAATTAAGAAAATACTAATGTTTAATAAAATAGGGCAAATACATTTTGTAATTCATTATTTTTGTGATACGTGCCTTTTTACACTTAAAATGCAATTATCTCAAAAGGATTGTTTTCAAACTGCGTGTACCTTTTTCAAAGAATCTAAAAAATGAATGTACTTGCAAATTTTACTGCACATAAATAATATGTAACTATATATAATAGAGCTACTTTCTTGGAGATTTTCCGAAAATATTTTTCTCAGAAGCAGTTATTGTAAAAAAAATGACAATTTTCACAAATTTCAAAGCGATATTTTTACGATGATTTTTTTTGAAAAAGTAAACAATATATTTGAAACATTTTACCATTATTTAAATAAAAAAGCCTAAATATTATACAGCCAAAATTTTAAGCGTTTATATTTAACAGTTTCTGAGAAACAGGTTCCTAAAATGGCTGAATTTTACAGTGTCGGTATAGGGGCTACACACCGACTACTCTTAAACAATGTTGGTGGAATGGGCTCAATTCCTGAAGTCACATGATAAAGACAAATGCGTGTTCTCCATTGAATTCAAAACAAACATTAAATCAATTGTATGTGTTGCTTTATTTTTGTAAAACTCAGATAAAATTTAAAATTTAATATTTGGGTTAGGATGTTTAAATGTTATGAAAAAATTTCTTTTCAAAAATGCATTTTGTATACATATGTACTTTTTAAGAGAAAGTTTTTGGAAGGAGCAAAACTTGGCAACACCGGAGTATGTGATCATCTGGTTAACTGATTAGATGGACACACTAGATAGTTTTAATTGTGTGACTATGACGTTGCATGAGTTTTTGAATTGATTGACTAGAATAACGTGGCATTCACTATCATGTGACTATGACGTCACATGAATTAAGCTCATTGGATAAACTATGACCGTGCAAAGCATTAAGAGTATAATGGCCGAACAAGAGGCCCGACAGAACGCGAGGATAGAATGATCACTTGATTGGCACTCACAATCTCTAGTGCATTAGTATCAGTGAGATAAGAGATATATTTGGAACCCCAGTGCTGTAATGATCATCAGTCACTGCATTTACACCTCAGAAAACTAGACATAATGTCAGGTGTACTTTGTATCGACTATCATTTAGTCGTTGCACATTACCAGGAGCATTTGAAGTCAAGTGGGATGTATTCTCATGGTCTGAAGTAGTAAGTTTTCCTTCAGCGAAGAGTTCCACTTGGAACTGTGTTCCAGGGAGATAAATAGGGTCCAGGGGCAAAGATACCACACAGCAAGACAACGAGAGGATTTGGTAATTGGTTTGTCTTCCACAGTACGGTGAACCCTCAACGAGATTCTACACTTCGTTTAATTCCCTTCCTTTGACGGGCTTCTGGGATTCAAGAGAAAAGTGTCCGGTTTTACACAGCTATTGTTTATCTGAACGCTTCTCCCCAAAAAGCAGATTTGAGTTTTAATGAAAAAACGTATGAGACTCTCTCGGTTGAAACAAATGTGCAATCCAACAAAATATTTCTCAAATCTACCGGTCAATACCCGACTGGGAAACCTGAATACTACTTAAAGATTATATGATACGTTCATTGTTTCATTTCCAATAATGTGCATACATCTACCAATTTTCTTCTCATTTAGATAATTCCTTTTTTTGTATCTTTTGTGTGTGTGCTTTTTAAATTAAGACTTTTTATACTATTTTTAATCCAGAGCATCTGATATTTTATTAATATTATTATTATTTATTTTTCTATTAAATCCTTGAAAATACATAATGCTTTTTTAAGAAGTTAATTTCCTCGTTGGAATCATATTTTTGTAGATTTTTTTTATAGAAAGTGCATAAAATGAATTCTCACAACAATCATAACCACACATTGTTTATTTTAGATACGATGTGGTATGTATTATGAATACTAAGGTAACACTTTATTTGATACGTTCTGCTTAACTCATTTAAAAACAATATTGTGTAGCATAAATATTTAATTAATTTATCGATTAGATAGTCGATATGAAAAAAGATGCAATACATGTACATGGATACCAAGCCATTAAAATAAAAGTGCATTTTCAACCACTTAAATGTATTCTTGACGGCTATTGTTTACTAATAAATATAAATTAATTTTAAGCAAACAATTTAAAAAATAAACCAATGTGTTTCTCTTTCATATTTTTAATCACTTACTTAAATGCAAATCGAACAAATACATACCTTTAAATGAGTCCATTTCCACTCTTTAATGGATATTAATGTATAAAAGTGATGTACGCATTAAAGACGGACATTCCCATTAAGATTAAATCATAATACTCTTTAAAAATTTCTTTTTTCCCTTCTCTTTATGAATGTAAATTAGTCATTACAGTTTTTATATTCGCGCTTCATTTTGTTCTTTATTTTGTATCTACGGTAAAAAAATGATAAAACTACTTTTAGAAAGAATCTTATTTTTTATATCTCTATTGGTTTTTTCAGTACAACTTTGTCTAATTTTGCCGGTTAATTACATAGGGGCTTAGAAAAAGATTCCTTATTTTTCTGCGTAGATTTTGTTCCAGTTAAAAGAAGAAAGATTTTTTGCAAAGGCGAATTATCCTAGTATAACTATATATTCAGTTATGCACTTAATGAGAGATCTTACCAAGTGTTTTCTCTCCTTTTTAATACAGAAATTCAACTAATTGATTCAGATACTATTAGCTGAAGAATACCCTTTACAATAGCGTGTTTGCTGTATTTATTTGTTAATTGGAACTCATTTTTAATTGTTTTAATGCTATTGAAACATTTTAAGATTTCTAAAATATATTCGAGGTACAAAATACTAATTGGTCTGCAATAAAATCCTTTAATGTGTCTATGCATACAAATAACTTTTATTAACACCTTAACTGCATCCTGTATATATATCCATCTCGCTCAACCAATGCGTTGAATGACGTATATATACGTGCTGCAGAAGTGCGATTCTTTTCTTGTGCGCAGCTATCAGTGATATTTTTCCAAAGGGTGTGGAATGCAATAAAATGACCTCGTCAATGTTTGAGAATGGTTTACTTAATTATTTCCTTTTCTATTCCTCCCCCCGCCCACCAAACCGTATACGCTCCCCTATGAAAAGACGATAGCACCGGATGCGAATCCCACAACTATCAATCGCCAGTTAAGGGGTTAAATAAACTTACTTAAACACGTTTTTATAGTTGCAATTTATTCCAAAATACTTATAAGAGGATTTATCACTTCAAGTAAAATCAGCTATAGTTTGATTTCTAGCGGTTAATTCCGTTTAAAAAAAATTATTCTGAACAAATAGTGTTACGCAAATATTTAACTATAATAATCCTCAAATATGTGTAACATTTCTTATTAATACAATCAGGAAATCACTTACATAAATGTATTTTTTATTTTAAAAAATGCTAGCCACAATGTACAGTTTTTTTGGAAAAATCAGTTCCATTTAAAATGTTCTGTAAATGAAGAATAGTTCCTAATCTTTTAAATTTTTTAATTACTAATAGTTTAACTGTATATTATGTTGTAAAGGTCTTAGCTCGTATTTTGTAAATTTCAGACTATGTAAAAATATTTTTTTTGACATAAATAAGTTAAAACCTATTTTTCAAAGGTTGCTATATTTATCATTGATATTATACTGGAAGTAATTAGTGGTAGTGCACGTCTATACATAGATAAGATACTTATAAAATAAGTCGGCAAAGGGGGAAGAAGTAGTGCATGCTTAGTAATTTTCACAATTTTTATTCCACGTAGTAGACTTTAGTGTCAATGTTAAAAGTTTTAAGGTAACTGAATTAACGGACCTATTTTGCTAACTTTCATAACATAAAAACTATTTGTGACAATTTATTATATTTACAAATTAAATAAGATTAAAAACTACAATTAGAGAGAGAGAGAGAGAGAAGTAAAGTACTTGTGTTCCAAAAAGGGAATTCTTTTTTAGAAGAAAATTAGCTTTTTCTGTCAAGTTCATTAGTTATTTTTTTAATATCTTAATATTAAATAAGTCTTTGAGATTGTAGACAGCAGAGAATTTCCTATTTAACACTTTCAAATGTTTTCATACATATACATTTTTTTTTAAATTTTGAAGTATGAAATGATTCAAAAATTAGTTCTTTGCAAAGGTATTACTTATTAAAACATTAATGAAAAAATATGATTTGCAACACATCAAATTTTTTATATATTTGAAATTAACCTTCTCCCTGCATATCCCAAGATTTCCACGGACACGCATTTTTTCAACTACTTTGCTATACAACCCGTACTGTTCCTGTTTATGTTTTCATTTAAGTTTGCATGTTCGTATTTTTTTAGGATCTAATTCTATATTTCTAAATGGAAAGTGTTTTACAAAAATTTGTTGCATATATTAACTCTGAAATGTAGATTTAATATCTGGATTTGTGATATACATAATAAAAAAATAAGCATTTTTTCCCCTACTTTAATAAAATAACTTCTCAGCTAGAGGGTTAACATACCGTAAGTCCCCTAAAGCCAAAATCTCCTTTAGTTCTTATGAATAGTTTTAGATATATACATTAAAGCTATCCAGATTCTCGAATGTTCTGCATTTAAAGGAGAGTATATTAGTTAAAAAAAATAGCGATCGATTTTTTTTTTACGGAGAAAAGAAAAGAGGAAAGTATAATGAACTATTTACCTTAACATAATCTAGTATATCAGCGCTCCTCAGACAGTGAGGCGCTTTAGGAGAGCGCAATCACATAAAAAAAGTCTAAAACAAAAGAAATGATATATAAAAATTATTATTTTACTCAAAGTAAGCAAACAAAAAACAAAATATATTTTAAAATAATAAAAAATAAAATAGAAACTTACACTGATGTAATAGACTTATAAATGTATCAGTACTACACAATGCGTTTTATAATTAATTTAACAATTCTAAATTAAGGACAAGTTTAATAATTACCAGTGACCTCTTGGACGTGTCTTATATAAAATAATATGCACAAATTAACGCTTTTCTTGTTAAATTTTACGGTTTATAATTAATCCCTTAGCTGGCGATTAAAAATTACGCGATTCGCTCCCGAATACCATCGTTTAACAAGTAGGCAAGCGCATGTCGTGTATTGGGGGAGGGGGGAATGAAAATGAATAAAAATGAGAGCAAATCCTCTGAAATACGTAAAACTTTCACAAACACTGTTCAGATCCTTTTATTGCATTCCAAAGCCTTCGGGATAATTTTATGGGCAGCAATGCACAGAAAAGATCGTACTTCGGAAAGGCATATATATACGTCCGGGGCAGTTAACGTTCTGGCTTATCGAGACGTTTATATACACCGGGAGCTCTTTTGAGGTTAAAGTCGTATTGTAGCTTTGGTTCCAAAGTATAGTATTATTGAATTCAATACATTGTTATAGAATGGAAGGGTGGTGCGATGAAAATTATGATTGAATATTGAGTCGCAGATATTGAAATTTTGATAAGCACTGTACTATATTGTTTTCTATCAGTTGGATCGGAATATTGCAACAATGGATCTCAAAATGTAAGTATGCAGTGGTGACCAGTGATAACTAAACATTATCTTTTTTAATGCTTTTTTTTTGTTTTCTTGTTTAAATTGAAACTTTGAAACTTAAATGTCATATTGCGACGTAAAATACGTCTAATGGAGTCAATCTTGAGCCAAATTAAATTGAAAAAAATAATTTCAGCATTAATGACATTTTTTAATTCTTTTTTAGATGCTATTAGTTTTTGTTTATTGAGATGTTTACTAAAGAAGGTCTCAATTTTTCTACACATTTCTTTTAAAATTTTTCAATATACGAATTAATGCATGAACCTACTTTTTCACTTTTTGGTACTACATCAGTGTTTCTCAAACTGTGGGGCGCGCCCCCCTGGGGGGCGCGATGACCTTACGAGGGGGGCGCGAGCATATCGAAAATAAAAGATTTAAAAAATAATTAGTTTACTGGAATTAATTAAAACAAAATACTTTCAGACATAATAAAAAATACACTTTTACTCTGATATAATTCATAGGCGCGCGCTCGCGATATTAAGTCAGCAAAAATAAAAACTTCTTCAATACCTAATTAGCTATCTTTGATCCTATAACCAAATAAAAAAAACTTTTATTTGATTTGCTGTAATCCCGTGATGAGAGATTTTTTATTACGCTTTTTTTTAACCTAGCATACTACTCTTTCAGAGAAAAAACAGATCCCAGACCCAGAATCGAAGAAATTTAGGAACATAAAAAATTCATAACTGTCATTATTTTTGAAATACTGCACATTATAGCTGTAATCTGTTTGACCTTCTAAAATATTGGTAAAGTTAGTTATGACCCCTCTCTTATGTGTTCTCTATTGCGCTTTTTTCCATGCAAAAGAGTTATATGATATTTGGAAAGCCACGGAGAGAGAGCACATACACACACAAGCACATGAAGGATTACTTGGCCAAGGCATATTTTTATAAATACTCTCAACATTCAAAGCATAACGAAAAACGTTTCACACAATCTTTTTAGCAGTAACATACATATTATCATAATGAATATACTTTTTACCTGGAAGTGGTCGCGGGACACACAGATTACGAAATCGTTAATTCTGGCAAAACTGGTTATGTATTACCAAAGAAAAATTGAAAAGTCCTTGAAAGTAGGCAAGTAAACTTTCTCTTAATTAAATTATTCACTGGAATCATGATTTGTATCGTGTACAATAAAAAATTATAAAAAAAAAATGATTGGGGTGACTCAATAACCCCGACCGTATCGAGTGCGCGCCTGCTCCCGGGAAAAAACATGTTGAAGTATTTTAGCGTTAAATATTAAAAATAATACAATTATTCTTCATCGATATTTTATATTATTCATCATTATTTAACATCAGTGGCGCACACAAGGGGGGGGTATGGACCCCCCCTCCCAAAGCCCTTGATTTTTTTCCAATTGATTATAATTCTAAGTTTATAGTACGCAAAATTTAATTAAGTATTTGTTATTAATGATTAATTTTATTAATTAATGCTAATTATTTATTCAAGAATTAGTTTTTTACTGTGTTTTGTTCCCGAAAATCGACAAAATCAAAAGGAACCTGATACAAGATTGGTGAAATTTCGACCCCAGACCCATTCCTGTTTGCGCTACTGTTTAACATCCATTATAAATGCTAATTCTGTGAGGTTGAAAACTACAATTCGCTTAAAACTAATTATAACTTTAGCAATAATAGTTATTTAAAAAATTAAATTTAAAAAAAAATCATTTTACGTTTTTGTAAACATTGTGGAGCACTTGGCTTTGCTTCCCTTACAATTCAGCTATTATATCAATAATGTTTTAATTTCTTATAAATGTGTGTGAAATTGTGCAAAGAGCGGGCACTTCAGCCGGTATACTTTTAATGTATCAGTGCTGCACAGAATATTTTATAACTAATTAATTAATACTAAATTAAGAACAAGTTTAATAAGTATTAATGACGTCCATGAGCTTGACTTGGAAAGCAAAGTTTTTGTAAGGAATGCTTATGATTAGAAATTGACCCTCTGAGTTCTTTTTCTATATTTAGCAGATATCTATATTTTGTCTTCTAAGCAGCTACCACATTTTACAATATGTTTAATTTAAAAATTAGAGAAAGGAAAAATAACATAATAATTATCCTATTATCTTATTTATTTATTTATTTTGCTTAAAACTAGTATACAAAATTTAGTAATTATGTTACTAATTTGTATGTTTTATAATTAAGATAGCCTATTGTAGCTTTAGCGTCATAGTGCATTATTATTGCATTCAGTACATTATTAATGTATAAGGGGGTGGGCGCGAAAAAAATTGTGATCGAAAAGGGGGCACCAGTATTGAAAGTTTGAGAAGCACTGTACTACATTCCTGTTTTTCCCTACACCCTTTTCAAAACATCATAGCTTCTTTGCTTTGTACCATTTAATCCTTCGTGGTCATTGAATGATTGGGGGTAATTCTATTTATATTATCTATTACTTCAGTAAGAGTTCCTTATTTTGAGAGGAAGGTAATGCTGTAGATAATACAAAACCAACGAGTTTCAGTAACAATCACTGAAGCTTATGTCAATATTTTAGCTGTAATATTACCTTTTAATGTCAAATCTGACCGACTAATTGAATAAATACTCTGCAAACGCTTGTATAAGGTGATACATCTGAGAGATGTCGAACGTCTAAGGATGGAACATTTTGAGGCGTGCCTAGTGGACGGATAAACACTCACGCTCTTACCTTAGGTACCTTAGGTATATCGATGCTGCAATACAAATCGCTATATTCCCATTTTTCCTTAAGTTCCATGGTTTAATGAAGATGGTGCAGATCTTGCCGTAAGTTGGCTCTTCCCTACTTCACAGTGTTTTCTATTTCCACCTCATAAAAAAATTTGACCAACGCTCATGTTTTTCTGCGAGGTATATTAATTTTCTTCTTTAAATAAACAGATAATACACAAATTCAATACATAAAATATGAATACAGCCTTCCTTTCTCCTCATAAATACTGGGTGGCTGGGATTAAAGTACTCAAAAGTAATGTCTTATTACTGCGGAACTACCCATCACAATGTAATGAATTATTCATCCATGGATCAGAAAACTCTCCGAGATTTTTTGAGTGTAGTCCAATCTGCCGCCCATCGGAACATTATTCGACAATCGCATACGATAAACTTTTTACACTATCTTCATTAGTAAAGATGTGGACGCTACATTAAACGATGCAGTGCGAATTTTGGTTAACGGAATTTAAACCAGTCACGCGTGTACAGTGATGTGTTCGAACAGAATGGGATATCGTTACTGGCTTGCCTAATAGACTTATCAGAACTAGTACTAAATGAATCATGCATACGATTAATGATGTCTTCTGTCACGAAAACGTAAGGATACTTGCCAATTTAAGATAACAAAGTTCCCGTCTTTTTTTAAATTTTTTTAAGGTGGATAGATTTTGATCTCAGAGGGTCGACATTCCATTTAGTTCGAACACGTCGCTTTACACGTGTGACTGATTTAAATTCCGTTAACCAAAGTAAGCACTTCATCTTTTACTGTGACATCCACATTCATACTAATGAAGGTAATGTAAAAAGTTTATCGTCTTCGATTGCCGAATAATATGCAGCCATTCGGACTAGACCCAAAAATTCTTGGAAAATTTTCCAATCTACGAATGAACAGTTTGTTACATTCTGATGGATAGTTCCGTAATAATAAACCATTATTTTAAAATTTTCCAATCTACGAATGAACAGTTTGTTACATTCTGATGGATAGTTCCGTAATAATAAACCATTATTTTGGATACTCTTAGCTCGAACGCCTTGTACATATGTGCTAATTGCACTACTATCTCTTGTGTAAAATATTTTTATATGCATGACGCTAATAATCATTTTCATGCTACATTATGCTTTATGCATTGTGCAAATATTTTTATATTGCACTTTGATTGAGTATATAACCCTGCATTTGAGTGTATTTTCACACTGCACAGTCCACTCACATTAATTTGACCACTCCCGTACTTTCGACGTTGACGCTAAATAACCAATCACAGAAGGGAAGTGGCAAGAAAATGCAGTTGAGCGTATATAAAGGATGTGAAACAGCTTCGGAAAACATAGCAATGGGTGGTATAATACAGAAACGGAATGACTTATCCAACCTTCAAAAGGGCCTGATCATTGGCTTTTCTCCCTTAGTGTGGAAGTATTTCCGAAACTGCTAAGTTTGTGAAGTGTTCGCGTGCCGCTATGGTAAAAGTATACCGTGCATGGAAAAATGGAATTGTCCAAAATCAGCGACGTGGCAAAAGTGGTGCACTCTAAGCTATAGATGACAGTGGTTAAAAACGGCTGGAGATGCGTTCGGTTCATTAGACGTGCTACTGCTGAGCAACTGTCTACCCAGATGAACCAAAAGATCTACCAACCGTGTTCAGCGAACGTTGCTTCGTATGAGCATCCGAAGCAGACGCATTGTTCATACACCTATGCTGACTGCTATTCATCCTCAAAGAAGGCTGGAATTAGCACGTCAGTACCGCAATTGGACATCTACTGAGTGGCGACAGGTGTCCTTTTCCGTTGAATCACGTTTTATGTTAAATCGGACAGATGGAAGTTGAGGTATACGGTTTGAAACCTCTAAAAGCAAACACCTTGAAACCATTACCGGAATGTTCCAAGTTGGAGGCGGAAGCATTATGGTGTGGGAAATATTTTCATGGCATTCTTTGGGTTTACTCATCATTGTGGAAGGCATGTTGGATTAATATAAGCACGCATTTGTCCTTGAAGACCATGTCCACCCTATATGCTCATAATTTTTCCTCAGGATGATGTCATCTACCAGCAGGACAATGCGAAGTGTCACACGACTGGCAGCGTATGTGCGAGTTCAAAAAGCACCAGGGTGAGTTTACCATTCTATCATGGCCAGTTAGCTCACCTAACTTAAACACAATCGGGAAATTGTTTGAATATTTCATTCGGATTGTTCGCACCATGGTTCCTCTCCCCACGTAATCTAGAGTAGCTGATCACATCACTGGAGTCGGCATGGCTCAACATCCCAGTGAACACCTTCAGGAAACTAATTGACTCTCTTCAAGCACGCTTCGCAGCAGTCCGCTTTGCGAAAGGTGGTTATTCTGTGTTTTGTAAAGTGGCCAGATTTATATGACTGGACTGTGTATAATACAAGTATTTATTTTTTGCTCACACTCATAAATTTTACTTTTAAGTTTCTACTATATGCAAAGTTGCTTTTCTGTTTCAAATATAAAACAAAGCATTGCTTTTTTAATAAAACCTCTGAATTCTTGAAGAATATCTAACGCTAATGTATGAGTATGAAAGAAAAATTACTTTATCATATGTATTTTAAAAAATGTTAGGAACATATTACTGTATTTTTTTCTAACACAGCACCAACCACTTCAAAATAAGGCAAGTATGTCATATATGTGCACATGTCTCTAAATTTATTAGAACAAAGTCCTCGTTAGCCTCATTTAACTCTTGGAGCTGTAGAACCACTTATTGCAATTAGTAATTAATTAAAACTGTTTATATTTTGTACGTAAACTTTTAGTCTATTATTCATTAGTATCCGTGAAATTCTCTTCAACCTTGTTCGTAATTTTCCACATGTCACAATATGAAATCGCAGAGAAATTAATACTTACAAAATTCTAGAGGGCAATAATTATTACACATATTTAATTTAATACTCTTAGATATTTGTCTGAGATCACAAACTAATATATATTTAAATGACTATGTTTAAAAATACAGTCCATCTCCATATGAAATATTAAGGTTTTCAGAACAGAATTTCAATAGCGTGGTATTGAAATCCTTACATGTTTATATATATGTACAGAAGATTAATGATTAACAAAAAAATTATTATTGTTTACATAGGCAAAGTGCCTGGAAACTATGCTGTAACTTGTAAATAATTTCATAATAATATGCTTAATGAACATTGTTTAAACAATGAGCCTTTTAAAAAATTGGACTTATCACATAAAGAAATTAGTAATCGAATTATTGCGATATATGGAAAATTGGGTTTTTGTATTCCTAAGATTAAGAGTTTTCATATATACATATTTCTAACAGCTAAATGCTATAAAAATCCTGTAACAAACGGTTTAAAACATGCATCACTATTGAAGGTAAAATGCTGCGTAATATTATACAAAACTTCATCACTAAGCAATTTCATAAAGCTATAATTAAAAATAGTAAAAATGTTATAGAATTTCTTAAAAATGAAAATATTTATTCAGTTCTAGTTTTGATTTTGAAGATCTTTTCAATTCCATTGATATCAATGATATTATTAAGGTAATTGTTTTTGGTAAAAATAACAATTGTAACCCCAATAATAACTTTGATCCTAATTACTTAAATTTAGTTAAAATTAATAATAAACCATTTACAACTTATTACTTAGATTAATCTTTGTATATTGAGGATTATAAATTACATAGTAATATTTATGATAAAAGATATGCTTTTAATTTTAACATTCTTAAAGTGCCATACTGGAATTCGAATTTATCAATTTCTAGATATAGAAATATTATTTTTAACTACATTTATCATAATAATGTATTAGTTAGAGATAAATTCAACATGTATTTAAATTTTAATAGCTTTATTAACCATTGTATTGGATATGGATACCCTGCTAATTTTTTTAACTATATTTCTAATATTTCTCTATATGAAATAATTATAGCATTTTTTAAAATTAGTTTTCCAGTTATTCAAAAGATGGCACCACACGTTAAAAAAATTAATAATACTATATTTTATTTAAATATCATTGTGTCTGTTTGATAAGTCTTTTTATTTTCACTAAATTTTTATATCAATATTTAAGGTGCTTTAAATGTACTAATTTACGAATTTTAATGTTATGCGGTACTACTATTCTCCTTGTATATGGGGAGAAACATAATTTGTTGCTGTACTGCCAAAGTAAATCTTATCATCTACTTTATTGCACCGATTTTAACTCTATACTATTAAATACTATTAGGCTACAATTTTATCGTTACATTTTAATAGTATATAGTGTATTTTGTTTGTAATATTGAAGTTTCTTATAATATATATCCAAGGATCTATTCCTTGATACGTGTAATAGAACTTTGCTTCTAATTAAGACTTATTTCTAACAACTCGAAAATTTTACGCCAACGCCTGCTTTAATTATGCAAAATCCTTTACCTCCCCTGCACCAAAGAATATCCTGTTACATCAAACCAATCTAGAGCCCATCCCCTAAACCTAACTGGATGGTATCTCTTAGAATTTTACTTTATTTGTAATGCATTCTAAAAATTCTACCACATTTTCCAATCCGGAAAAAAAAAGTTCGTGTAAGACCCTAAAATTGGATTCGTCTCCTCTCTCAGGGTTGGGGTTTATTGGGCGCCATTGTAAGAGGCTCGCGCCTCTCTTGCGAACTCCTAGATGTGTGGGGGGGAAGGGAAGAAACACTCGACATGATTCAACTAATCTATTTATTTCCACACTATGAACAGACGCAATTTCAATTAATAATATTAAGAGAAAGTCTCAATGAAAACCGTGAAAATGGAACAACGACAATAAAACGTCAGCGATTAGGCAACAAACAAACTTGATCCGTATCTTAATTAAGGACATAACCTATTATCATATTTAACCTAATCTTAATTCAATCTTGCTAAACAATCGTCACTTTAAGGTTTCCGTTTATAAGAATCAAATCTCTATAATTCCAGTATTATAACTTCAGTAGTAATCTCACCTGGCTCGAGTATACCTTCTCTCCTTCTAGCTAAAAAACCTCGCTTATTTATAGTAAGTTAATTTACATATGATTATTCTCTTCATCCAAAGGGTTGTTTGCGAAAACGCGAATAGATACTTAAAAAAAATATTTACCAAGAGGATTAATTAGAAAATTGCGTATAGATTCATCACATCTTGACTAGTTATACTTAGGTTTTATAGCTGCTTGTTTTTCTATATATATATATATATATATATAATCCAAAACATAAAAATACACAGATAACATATACTAAATAGAAAGAAATAGGCACAGTAGTACTATAACAAACTCCTGGCCTTTAGAACCAAGATATATGTATATATATATATATATATATATATATATATATATATATATATAAAACTCTTCTGTGCGTGTATTTGTCACTAAACTCCTTCTAAACGGCTGGACCGATTTCGATAAAATTTTTTGTGTTGGTTCATGTAAATTCGAGAATGGTTTAGATTCACAATTCGATCCAATATCGCAATTACTTAAAAAATATATTAATTAAAAACATTCAAAAAATACAACTCCACATTCACCTGCATTGTTGTAACAACGTTATTGTTATAAACAAAAGTAATATAAAAAAATTTTTTAAATCTATTCCTACTTAGATCAACCAAGAAAAAAATTATTTTAGCTACTTTTTATTAAATAGTTCCAATTACTATAAATATGTATATACATATCATAGAATCACAACATTAAGTGGTAATTAATTTTTATTAATTATCATTAAAGTATCGTATTGGCATCCAAGACAATCGTGTATATAAAATTTCCTTTCAACTGAATGCTTTAACACGTGAGAAAAAAAACCTTTTCAAATTTTGGCATTAGTCACCAACGTGGCTGTAATTGAAATTTTTAAAATAATTAGTTTTAATCAATTAATTTTTATTAATAATAATTAAATTATTGTATTGTCATCCAAAATAATCATGTACATTACATTTCAGCTCAATTTAGCGCTTTAAAATTTATTTTATTAACGATTGCAAATTCCACCAAGATAAATAAATATACAAACAAACAAATAAAATATGTATAGAGATCGTGAGCTAATAGTAGGAATTGAAAAAGACGTAAGTGGGCGTCGAAAATTGATTTTCAGCGAAACTGGCCAAACCCGGTCTTTATTGTTACGAAAATGCAGACGATTCACGCTTTTTAGCGTTTTTAATTGATATATTTTCAAATAATCTTTATATATGTACTTCTTCTATGCGTGTGTATGAAACTGAACTCCTCCTAAACGGCTGGGCCGATTTTGATGAAAGTCTTTGTCTGTTCCAATGGACTCGAGAATGGTTTAGATTTATAATTCGGTTTAGAAATGTTTATTTAATTAATTTTTTATTTATAAATTGTTGATCTTGGAATGTTTTACATTGGATCCGGCAGACTACGTTACGATCGCAGTATCGGATATTCAAAAATCTTTTATTTTGAATTTAAGATGTCTGTACAGGACAACGTCTGTCGAGTCCTCTAGTGTATATACACTGGTGTGCAAAAATTAAGGACGAGGTCGAAAAATTAGCATATCAGCTGAACGAAGAGGCAGAGCAGACAGAAAGACCAATCAGGAGCTTAAGTAGAGTGATGTACGGTAGCACATGCGCAGATATGCAGGTAGAGGTAATGGGGGAGTGTCTGAGTAGTATAAAGCATGTTGTCGGTGTAAGATCAGTATTTCTGGCAAAGAGATTGCACACCGTAGAGCAGTTAAAATCACACCGAGTTGCTGCCTCAGCAAGAAATGGCGAATAATCAATCTGTTAGACGACATCTGGATGCTTTTACCCGATGTCGAATCATTGGGAAGTTGGAGGAAGGCAAGTGTGACAAGTGTGGCTGCAGAGTTCGGAATTGCTCACAGCATCGTTTCACGACTTTGGAGACAATTTCAAACTACAGGAACAGCTATCCGGGGGTTCAGTAGTGGTCGTCCACGAGGAACCCACACCCGCAGATGACCATTACATTGTCTTACATTCCAGAAGAAACAGGCGGCAGACAGCGGGAGAAATCGCTAGACACACAACACAGGTGACTGGACGACCGATATCGCGTTTTACCGTAGCCAGAAGACTGCACGGTGGTGGTCTGTTTGCACGGCGCCCTGTACGTTGTGTATCTTTAACGCCTGCCCATCAAAGAAGGCGTTCTCTGTGGTGCCGGGAACACCGGAATTGGAGAGACAATGAATGGGGACGAGTACATGTTACAGATGAGAGCAGATTCAGTTTGAGTAGCGATTCTCATCGCATACTCATCTGGAGAGAGCGGGGAAGCCGCAATCATCCCTCGAACATCATTGAAAGGGACAGGTATGGAGGTCGCGGTGTTCTCGTTTTTCGGAGGCATCATGCTTGGTAGTCGTACAGACCTTCACATCTTCGACGCAGGTTCAGTCAACGGGACCCGTTATTGTAACGAGATTCTTCTTCCATATGTGCGTCTTTTTAGAGGCGCTATGGGTCTGCAGTTCCTTTTCATGGACGACAATGCACCATGCCATCGCACAGTAGCTTCCGAACAGCTCTTAGAGAGTGAGGATATTGAACGTATGGATTGGCCGGCACGATCTCCGGATCTCACCCTCATTCTCAGCATGGGTAGACGCTGTGAAACCTGCCTAGCAGTCAGGAGAGATCATATCCCCTACTAAAGCCCGGATGTTTCTTGCTGGACACCCATCACAGGGAAGTTTCGGCCTTCAGTCGCATTGCGCTCCATGCTACTTTTTCAATCAAGCTTCTTTTTATCCCTCTGATTTCTCTTTTAGTAAGTGTTGCTTACATTACACATGTTTATACGTATTGGGGATCTTACGGTATTAAATGTGTTGATTTGGAAAGCTTTTGTACAAAGTTATATTGAAAAAACCGTCTCGTCCTTAATTTTTGCACACCAGTGTATATTATTCTAATATATATATATAGTTACATTTTTGGATTTAGGTGTGCATTTAATTATAAATAAAGTAATTAGAAATGTTTATGACAAAGTAGATGCTTTTTACATCCTATATAAATAAAATTTCTGTTTGGAATAGCAATTTGCATGTATGAATTTTTACATTACATTGCAACATATTTCATTTATAGTTTGAACAAAAATTGAGATGCGTAAGTTGAAACTGCCCATTGTGTTATTTAAAATAATTTTATTCTCAATTATATAGCTTCGTAAAATTATAATATACGGAAATAAAATTTCGTTAAATTAAATAAAATTTATGAGTATCAATAGTTAGCCTAAAAAAAGGTTAAAGTTTTTAAATTATTTCTATAAGTTTAGAAAATAATTTTCTTAAAACGGTCAAAAACTATTGATTATTTTTTTAAATTTATATTCAACTATTGATGTATATTATATGAGTAATATTTTCAACAATTACTTATAGCGATACAGTGTCTAAAAAGTTACTAAATTAACTTAATGAATTTTCAATTAACTTTAAGTTCATGAACCGCAATTCTCACACCATATTCAAATTTTAACTAAACGATCATCGATTTCTTTGAAAAGAGTCAAAAGATAAAAAATAAAAAATTAATTTTGATGAAGAAAATTAAACATATTTATTTCACAATTTTTCAAAAAAATTGAAGTTTGAACAGAATCACAATTTCCTATCAAAATAAAAATAAATAAATAAATTAATAGAAGTATCCATTTAAGAGACTTAAGTGGAACATTTTAAAGTTACAATTTTTTTAAAAAACGACAATTTTAAATTTTACTACACTTTATGAATCGAAAATCAAGTCATAACTTTAAACAGTCTAATTTACATTCGATGCCAGAAATTATCGTACTTGACATCAGAAGCCATAACAACAATTTTATTCCTTCTCATTTCCATTTTAAAGCTGATTTCGTAGCTTTTCTGCCCAATGCAATTATTTACATCATTATTTCACTGGACGAAATTTTCCCTTCTGAATTCGAAAACTCTCGTAAATCACGATAAAATGGAATAAAAGCGGCTAAAACCTCTCATTTATTTAAGTAAATAATTATCGTTAAATTGTGGTTTTTGAATTCTCCTTTTAGATTCCCTCTTCGGATTCCCGTTACGGAGGAATTTTCCATTCGCTGATTTATTGCTGTATGTGCAAATTCAATTCATTCCTTGATTTATGAGAAGTAGCTAAACGTACCCTAGAACCAGGATTTGCTGCATGGGGAAAGTTGAAGGAGTCGGATTAGTGTATTCAGATTAGTATAGCTTGTATATAAAGTACCTCGTTGTTGGAAAATACGCTTATTGGGTTGGGTTTACTACTATCGTATCAGAGCATTTGGGATTACTTCCTCTTTTTTAGAGTAGACGAGGATTTAATTTAATGGTTAAGAAGAAAATAAAAAATTCTGATGAACCGGAATGGCTTCTTTTTCTTTTTACTCGTGTATTGTACACTTTTCTTGATATGTTTAAGGAATTTTAGATTCCATTTATTTAAATCTTAACATTAATCCTCCTTAATGCGTTTCTTTCACGTTCTATTTACCAAGATTTAGTAACCTGATTTTAGAAACAAACAAAAATGCTAAATGAGGGATAAACAAACGATTGCTAATTGTTCCGAAATATAGGTTGTGATTAGAGAAAAATAAAAATTTACTGCATCTGTACGAATTTCATTAAATTTGTGTGTGTGTTGTGTCAAATTCTAGAGATTGAATGAATTTTTCTACTAAAGAGTTTTGTTGATCATTGATATAAGTTATGTAATCAAATTGAATTATTAAAAGAACATTTTCCTTATGATAAATATTCATTTGAGTAACTTATTTTTGCACCAGCTAATAATACCAACACAGTGCTTTATGTACTATGTGTGATTATTACAGCATTCAGTGTTCTGAATTATACTCCTTATAATACGTTAGTGGATCAAAGAGGGTGTTCTTTTAAATATATGAATATATTCAGCTTCTTCTGTAATAAGAGATAATTACAACTTAGCTTGTAAGAAATCGAAATAGGTGAACTTTGAAAGAATTTGAAGAAACGATGCCTTTTTGCTAGGAACGTTAATATTTTTACCAGTATTTATGATAAGTATCATAAAGTTCTTAGAATTTTTCCACTTAGGAATAATTTCTCTTTAAATATTGAATAGAAGAGATTTTTCTCTAGAAATAGGATTGAAAAAAGTATATTGAATCTGGAAATAAATAGATTAGCACTCATAAGATTGATTATCTCTAAGAGAAAAAATCATTTGTTTATAAGTTATTAGACAAAAAAAATAGTTTCTATGTTTCATTATTTCTATGTTTCACTTTACAATTTAGTCTAAGACAACTGCAAATGAATATTTATTAGAAAAGTATTATTAAAAGAATTTTGAAGTTCTTATATCAATGGGGGGAACGTATTCATTATTAAGGATTTTTCAACACGTATAAGAATATTATATATTTATTAACTTAAAGTTTTCTTTCATTTTTAGGGGTGAATTTGAAAAACGTGATTTACATTTCCAATTATTTTGCATTGAAATATTTGTGTATAACATATTCGTCAAATCTATCTAATGTAATTCTTCAAATTTGAAATTGTTTTGTAAGTTTGTTGACTTTGTGGTGTTCTTTAAAATTTTAATCCATGACATAGTTGTCCCCCATACAATAACTCGTTACAATTTTTTTTAAATACCTCAAATAAATTTTAGAAAGATGGATAAAGCAATGTTTTAAAATATTCCAGAGTAAATTATTGTTTACAATAAGCTTAATATCTCGAAAAAATTAATTAATCTATTTTTAATAATATATATTAGTAGTGTAAGAAAAGTTTTTATGAGCTTCACTTTAGAAATCGCGTCCAGTAAGCTATGACATTAAGTTTTTCTTTTTCATTAATATATATATATATATATATATATATATATATATATATATATATATATATATATATATATATATCCATTTTTCCCTCAAAAATTTTAAATCTTACTCAGAAAAGGTTACTATTCATTCACTAGGTATTTGCGATACATAGTCGTTGCAGAACTTGTAGCTCATAATCATGGACTTGTGGATCTCTATTCAGTAGTGTGCTCTAGTACCGATGCTCCCAAGTTGTGGCATATAGTTGATGCGAATTAAATATGTAGAAGCTCCTAACAATTAAGTGAAAGTGGTCTAAAAAATTGGAGAGAATTTGTTTTTCATCAATGAACCGTCATTCAAAATTACTATCGTTGGGTGGATGACTTGTGTACCCAGATCCTTCGAGTTACAACCCCATTTCAGTAGGTATTTGAGTGACTGTAATTGATTGACTTTTGCCCTTTGTTAAGATTAGATGCTTTAAAGATGTAACAAAAATACTGGAGATTTAGAAAAAATAAAAATTAAAAGTAGTAAAATGCATTAAAATAGAGAAAAATAGCTTCAAATTCGGTGCAAAGCACCGAAAATGAAGGCAGAATCTCGATATTTGGGTGGGCGGGCCGAATCCAACCAATGATAATGCAGCTAGGAATTTGATCATTCGGTTGAAAAGAAAATCAGAAAACAGCTTTTTTAAAAGCTAATAAAAATTTAAAAACATGAAGAAAAATAGTAGAGGAACATATAATTAAATAGGAGATCTGTGGTAATAATTTTCCGAGGAAAATTAACGAGCAAATAGTAAAATTTGAAAAAAGAAAGAATCTGGAAATCGAACCCGGTGCGAATCATCGGTAGCATGCGTCTCTGACCACTAGACCTGGTTCAGAATTGCGAAGTCAATCCATAATAATCTTCATATTGATTCTAAGGAGATATAAATAATCCATTAACTGTGAAGAAACTGATTTCTAATTTGACAATTAATGTGACGAATATATTTACTCGTGTATTCTTTATATTTAAGGAAATAAGAAATTATATTGATATAAAAAAAGAGTAAAACAGTGGTTTGATGTTTTAATATATGAGATATAAACTGTATAAATTTAATTCAGTTCAAAATATATTAAATGAGTATATTTATATTATCCCTTGGTTTATTTAAATTACACTCTGTCTAAAAAATTAAGCAAGTAACATTAAAATTAGCATAATTCTCGAAAAAGAGAAAATTTGCAGCAAAACATTTGCTTATGTTCCTTGTGAGAAATATGATTCACATAATCACACATAGAGTTGTGTAAGTTGATAGATATAAAAAGAGGTTCAACTCATCATTTCCTATTCGTTTCGTTGCGTTAGATGTTGCAATTGTTTGGTACTTATTTCTTAGCTCCAAATATCTGAAAATCAGCCATCAATGGCATTTGAGTGAAACTATCATTGGTATACAATTAGCCTGATCTATTTTGGGGTTGCCTGTTGGACATGTATTCAGTTACAAATAAAGTTATATATACTTTTAAAATGCAGTTTAATTTATTGTGAATGTAAAAAAAAACTCAAGGCAAATAAATAAATAAATTATTAAGGTTTTCACGGGCTCATCGCGCTTTCTATTAATTATCCTCTTGGGTTCTTTGGGGTCGAAAAAGGCAAATTCTTTCCAACCAAATCCAGAAGCGAAGCGTGATTATGCAAATTAGGAACTTTTTAAATAGCAGAAGTTTAGAGTGCAAGTGAGGTGGCCTTTTGGGAAGGAATTATGCTAGTCTGAGTTTAAGCGTTTAAGCTGAAGTAAGCTTATATTCCAGTGCTCAGCTATCCGTGGCAGTGCGTTCAAGTCAAGGCGGAAACTTCAAACTGAAAGAAACTTCATTGAGAATTCGTGTGAGTTACTGCTTACCTAGGATATAGAGGTAGGATCGTTTAAAGAGAGGAGAGGAGATTATGAGATTTATGAGAGTTTATGAGAGTTTATGAGATTAGGAATAGGCGGTAAAGTTAAATATAGTGATTAAGGTCGTGCTTATTTGGTAATACGTATCGTGCATTTCTTCACCTCAGATCCTCTGATTTAAAATATAAATATCATCTTTGTAAAGTGTTTAAGTTATGATATTAATAAAGAAATATTAAGGTTAAGGCAACATCTGGTTCTTCATTCACTCCCACACCCCTAGGTCATGAGGATAACTTAGAAATAAGGCATCACCCACGAGCGAATACCTTACAAGGTATTCGCCCGTAAGGTATTTTTATTTTGTTGAATAGAGCTATCTTTCGGATTTACAAAACATACTTTGTGTTTATTCTACGCTACCTAGAGGTCAAGCTACAATCAAAGTTACACAGTTAGAAACGCCGGAAGTGGGTCTATGATCTACCAGAATTGGAGATTTAAATTGTTCAAAATCTATCATGGTGCGTCTGATGATTCAAAATATTACACATGTATTTCTATAAAACTTTTTAAACCTGATATTTATACTATTTTCTAGAGAATGTATAAAAATATTTCTTATTGTATGAATACTTTTTGAGTTAGGGCCTGTTACTTAAATAATGGTCTCATAAATGTGACTTTTCTTATAATGTTTACTCTATCGGCTGTAAAATTTTCAAATTTTAATAAAACATTAAAATTTTAGTACATTCTCTAGATAAATGTACCTGATTTGCTTGGGTAATAATTTTACTAATATAAGTTTATTACTTTTCCCTCTAATTCCTTTGAAGTTTTGTAAAAATATTGTTTAAATATCACTTATAATTGTGATTTTTGTGAAAGTTAGACAATTTATTTTAAATATTGTTGGTTAAATATTAGTATTTATTGCTATTGAGTCTTAAAAAGCATTTATAATGTTTAAATATGTTATTTTGTCTAAAAGTACTCCAAACGTGTTCGTATACCATGTTTTCATTATAAGAAGTAATATGGAGTTATTTTTTTGTAAGAAAGATAAAAAGCCTTAAATTGTGTATCAAATTACCCTCTTTTGTTGTGAAAATTAGTTTCATAATAAAGTATGAAATCAATATGTGAGGTTATCTTTTTTATTTAACAAATAAAAAAGGACTCACATGAAACTTTTAGAATAATAACAGGTTAGTTAATAAACGTTGAAAGATCCACCCACTCGTTTCAATTAATGATCTCCAGATGGGCACTTTAGATACAAGCTTACATTACATTTAATGTATTATCAAGGCTACTAAGGGTTAGAATAGAAACTTAAAGAGTGTCATAGTAATTTAATTGTCTTCTTCATGAGATCATTTTTCAAAAATATAAACCTGGAAACCTAGGACTCATTAAAATTTCTATAAAAAAGTACACCTAAAGTGGATAGAACCTCATTTATTAAATTTCTGATTATTTATACATGGAAACTTTAGCTCAGTGTTTCTCAAACTGTGGGGCGTGAGCATATAGAAAATAAAAGATTTAAAAAATAATTAGTTTACTGGAATGAATTAAAACAAAATACTTTCAGACATAATAAAAAATGCACTTTTACTCTGATATAATTTATAGGCGCGCGCGCGCGATATTAAGTCAGCAAAAATAAAAACATCTTCAATACCTAATTAGCTATCTTTGATCCTATAACCAAATAAAAAAACTTTTATTTGATTTGCTGTAATCCCATGATGAGAGATTTTTTTATTACAATTTTTTTTATAACCTAACATACTACTCTTTCAGAGAAAAAACAGATCCCAGACCCAGAATCGAAAAAATTTAGGAACATAAAAAATGCATCACTGTCATTATATTTGAAATACTGCACATTATAGCTGTAATATGTTTGACCTTCTAAGTTATTGGTACATTTAGTTATGACCCCTCTCTTATGTGTTCTCTGTTGCGCTTTTTTCCATGCAATAGAGTTTCATGATATTTGGAAAACCACGGAGAGCACACACACACACAAGCACATGAGGGATTACTTGGCCAAGACATATTTTTATAAATATTCTCAACATATAAAGCTTAACGAAAAACTTTAACACAATTTTTTTAGCTGTAACATACATATTATCATAATGAATATAGTTCTTACCCGGAAGTATCGCGCGGGACAAACAGATTACGAAATCGTTATTTCTGGCAAAACTGTTTATTTATTACCAAAGAAAAATTGAAAAGTCCTTGAAAGTAGGTAAGTAAACTTCTCTTAATTAAATTATTCACTGGAATCATGATTTGTATCGTGTAAAATAAAATAATTATAAAAAAAAAAGATTGGGGTGACTCAATATCCCCGACCGTATGGAGTGCGCGCCTGCTTCCGGGTTAAAACATGTTGAAGTCTTTTCGCTTTAAATATTAAAAATAGTACAATTATTCTTCATCGATATTTTATATTATTGATCATTATTTAACATCAGTGGCGCACACAAGGGGAAGGTTCGGACCCTCCCCAAAGCTCTTGATTTTTTCAGATTGATTATAATTCTAAGTTTATAGTACGCAAAATTTAATTAAGTATTTGTTATTAATGATTAATTTTATTAATTAATGCTAATTATTTATTCAAGAATTAGTTTTTTACTGTGTTTCGTTCCCGAAAATCGACAAAATCAAAAGGAACCTGATACAAGATTGGTGAACATTCGACCCCGGACCCCCTTGGAAAATTCCTGTGTGCGCTACTGTTTAACATCAATTATAAATGCTATTTCTGTGAGGCTTAAAATTACAATTCGCTTAAAACTAATTATAATTTGAGCAACCATTTAAAAAAATAATTTTACATTTTTGTAAACAGTGTCGAGCACATGGCACTACTCTCCTTACAATTCAGCGATTATATCAATAATGTTTTATTTTCTTCTAAATGAACTCGTGGAACGAGTGGGCACATCAGCCTGTATATTTTTAATGTATCAGTGCTGCACAGAGTATTTTATAATTAATTAATACTAAATTAAGAACAAATTTAATAAGATTGAATGACTTCCATGGGCTTGTCTCGCAAAGTAAATTTTTTATAAGGAATGCTTACGATTAGAAATTGATCCTCTGAGTTCTTTTTCTATATTTAGCAGATATCTATATTTTGTCTTCTAAGCAGCTACCGCATTTTGCAATATGTTCAATTTAAAAATTAGAGAAAGGAAAAATAACATAATAATTGTCCTATTATTTTATTTATTTTGCTTAAAAGTAGTATACAAAATTTTTTTAATACTTATGTTACTAATTTGTATGGTTTATAATTAAGATCGTCTATTGTAGCTTTATCGTCAAAGTGCATTATTATTGCATTCAGTACATTATTAATGTATAAGGGGGGCGCGAAAAAAATTGTGATCGAAAAGGGGGGCACCAGTATTGAAAGTTTGAGAAGCACTGCTTTAGCTTCAAAAAACTTTCTCATTAAAATCAATGTAGTTCAGAGTTTAATTAATGTAAGCAATGAATGACAACACATATGTTCAATCTGAAAATTATTATTACATTTATAAAATCGAGCAAGAGTGATAGAACGCCTGTCTTGACGAAAAACTTATCTTTTATATGTATAAAGTTTTCAATGAATTTAAATAAAATGCAATTATGTATATATATATATCGAAGCTCAATTTTAACTTCTGTAAAGCCTAATAATCAAGCAAAACAAATGGCATTATTTCCAGAAATTAAGATAAAGTTTCTCCTATAATACGTTATTTTAACTTCACTAACATTTCATTCTCCAATATTTCACATTTAATGCGTAGTATATAATCAACTAAAACCAGCATTTTTGTTTTATCTAAAGGACACAGGAAAAGCTGTTTTAAACTGTTACTTGAAATAATAATTTAAATTCATATTAATTTTCTTTTCTGAATGCTTGAGAGCTTTTTTTTTTATTAATGTTGTTTCTGGATAGATATTTTGAAGATCTTTCAAAAATATTTTTAAGTGAATACTGTAAAAAGTTTATTCTTCCTTTTTTTCAATTTTAAATGTTTTATCTGCATTATAAGATCATTACTTTTTGAAAAACTTAGAACTTGTTAAGACGTCGAATGTACAACTTGTGCTATTAAAATACTCAGTGATACAGTTACTTTTCATTTCCTTGATATAATGATTTTTTTTTAAAATTATCTTCATAGATGATTGAGAATTAAAAAAAAATTCATTTTTTTGCGTTTGTTATTTCCTTCAGTTTGTAAAAAAAGTTTGAATCACACTGACATTTATTGTTTATAAATACTTAAGATAACGAAAATGTATATTTTATTGACAACTTAGTGCATGTTTCAAAAAAATATTTAAAATTCTGTTTCTACTGTAAAAGTTTTAATATTGCATAAGGTTGATTCTATGATTAAGCATCAGTCAATGAAAAGTCTATGTCCAATCATTTTTCCATACTTTTATCTATATCTAGTGATATTATTTCCCTTCCCACCTATCTTTTTTCATCAGTAACTGAGAGAGAAATATAATTTAGGATGCGTTCTTCTGTGAGATATTGAATTTTATAAGATTTTCATTAACGTTCACCCTTTGAAGCTGCACAAAGGCTACTAGTTACAAGCCTCATCATTTCTCATGGTTTAAGTTACGAGGATGACACCTGAAATAATCCTCTACTCCGGTGTTCCTTAAACTGTGGGGCGCCCCCTTGGGAGGCGTGAAAACTTTACAAAGGGGTCGTGAGCATATTGAAAAGTCGAAGACAAAAAATTACTTAAAAATTATTAATTTACTGAAAGTAAGCAAACACAAACTACTTTCTGATGTAATAAAAGATAGAATACACATTTACACTGATTTAATACACTTATAAATGCATCAGTACTGTGCAATGTATATTTTATTATTAATCCAACAATTCTAAGTTAAGAACAAGTTCGATAATTATCAGTGACCCCATGGGCTTGTATAAACACTTATCTTGATAATTTGTACGGTTTATAATTAATTCATTAACTGCCTTTTAAAAGTTACGCAATTCACTCCCCAATGTGCCATCGTTTACCTCATAGACGATCGTATTTTGATGTATTTTTTGCGGGGAGGGGGAGGAGAAAAGAAATAAATAATTAAAAGTCCTCTGAAATAAGTAAATCCTTCGCAATAACTGTCAAGGTCCTTTTATTCTATTAAGGCCCTCGAAATAATTTTATGGGTCGCCCTGCACAGAAAATATCGTTCTGCGGAAAGACACATATGTACCTCTAGAAAATTAATACCTTGGCTGAGCGAGAAGTTTATATACGTCGGTGGCACATAAGAGGTTAAAGTCGTATTGTAGCTTTAGTGTCAAAGTATAGTATTTTTGAATTCAATACATTGTTATGGTATGGAGGGGGGAACGATGAAAATGATGATTGAATATTGGGTTGCGTATATTGAAAGCTTGAGAAGCACTGCTCTACTCTCTAAATTTTCACATCTTGCCAAGATGAACATTTTAAACCTCGATACATTTAACCTGCATCAACTCTTCTCCACGATGGTCTACAGTGACACCAGGATTCAAATTCCCGATTCCACAACTCAAGCTATCAATCCATGGCTATTACGAATTGACTACATCGGCTATGCCATGACTATCGGCTATATATCATTTTCTAAATTGGTGAGCCATCCTTTTTATGGAACTAAACTCGTCCCCACTCTGATCTACAGGACATTCGTAAGATCTTCACTTACAATGGCAGCTTAACCCGATCCCGACCTAAAATGTGTCTCTTGAAACCAAGACGAATCCAAAGTAGGAGGTCGCACGCTCTGCATTCAAACCACTTCGATTTTGGAAAACCGACTCAGATCTTTAGATTATATAGGTTGAACTCCAGTTCATTCAGGCTGTTATCACCTCAAGTAGAATCAAAATTAATCCTATTGTTGCAGATCTGGACGCTAAAATATTGTCAGGAGTTAGGGAAATCGTTGGAAGCCCCCGGAGACTGATGCATACGAATCTTCAAAAAAGGGGATTTTGGAACAGTTCTCTCACAATCTGAGACTACCAGATTAGAATTACTTCTTAATTTCACATTGAGAAGTATACCATTTTCCAAAGCTTCGGCAAATACACTGCTGGACAATTGCTAAGGACGGATCACAAATTGCTATGTAGCATAACATTAAGCGAGACATGAGGCTTAGTAGGATAAAATATAGTTGCCACACTGTTCAGACATTAGAATAAAGAATATTTATTGATCTGGAATGTACAAAAGCTGTGAAACATCTGAAAGAAAAAAAATGTTCATTTGATCTGCGTACGGAGAAATGGAACAATGCATCTAAAAGTCAGCAGGCACCTTAAAGAAAGGTATCAGTACGGGATATGTCCACCGTGGAGTGTGATGCAACATTCCACACGTCGTACCATACTTTGCACAACATTATCCAGCAGCTGTTGAGGCAATTTATCCCATTCCTCTGTGAGTGCACGGATGAGGGTGTTCTTGTTTGTCGGAGGATAGTTTGGACCAGCAACTTGCCTCCCCAAAGCATCCCACACTATTTCAATGGGGTTTAGATCTGGAGAACGCGCTGGCCATACGAGACGTTGAATACCCTCGCTGTCTAGACAATCCTGAACAGCGAGTGTTCTATGACATGTTGCGTTGTCGTCCTTAAAAACAAATTTATCACCGACAGCACCACGAAAAAGACGAAGATGAGGAAGTAGAACTTCATCAATGTATCGTTGGCCCGTCATAGTCCCATTCGCAACCACATGTAGGCGCGTGCGAACATTGATCATGATGCCGGCCCACACCATGATACTGCATGTCGGATATCGGTCCTTTTCCTGGATATTTTGTGGACGATAAGCAGTACCACTCTCGCGCCAGATCAATTGGCGTCTGTAATCCGATGACAGACTGAACCTACTCTCATCTGAGACTAGTACACATGCCCAGTCCTGTTCAGTCCAATTGTGATGCTCACGACACCATTGCAAACGGGCAGTACGGTGCTGTCTGGTCAATGGGACACACACAACAGGTCTGCGTGCGTATAGTCCTCCTCCCCTCAAACGTCTGGCAACAGTTTTTCGGGAGATCTGCTTTCCTGAGGCATTAAGAAACTGATTTGCCACTTGCTGAACTCTGGTGCGCCTGTTCCTTTTTGCTCATAGGACGATATATCTGTCTTCTGCAGGCGTCGTACTTCTGACACGACCTCCCCCTTGCCGTCTACTACACATTCCAGTAGTTTTAAATGAGTTCCACAGCCGTGAAACAACGCTGTGAGCGATGTCGAACGCCCTGGCAACATCTGTTTTTTTTCGCCCTTCTTCGATCTTTCCAATAATTCGGCCACGCATAAAATCATCTATGTGATGTCGGGAAGACATGCCAAAAATTTTAAGTTCGTCTATTAAATCTTTCCTGTAAAACTTTGACTTGAAACAACAATTGTCCACACGCTTCAAAACCTTTAAAGCTCTTATGAACGCTATCACGTGATGAACAGACGTGGAAAAAAATTTGCATACTCATACTTCTTCTTACTAATATCCCGCACTTATTCTAATTTTCCACATTTTGCTTCCTTCCATTTTGTGGTTGCTATGGATGATAGTGTTATCCGTCCTTAGCAATTGTCCAGCAGTGTATTATATTCTGATTTTAAACTATGTTTTAGATTGTCTCATATATTTCAAAACTATTTATCAAAATAATAAATGTACTCGTGTATGTGATTAGTTGTATTAAATGTGTTTTAAAAAAATAATGTAGTTTTTGCATTGAATTTACCAAATTTGTTAAATGTCATGTGTCTCTTACAAGTCCCAATTTCATGTAGGTTATCCTCTTTTTGTATGATATTTGGTTATTTGCACGCTTCCTAATATATATATATATATATATATATATATATATATATATATATATATATATAATGCAATTATTTATGAAATCAATTGGCCTTTTATTTCAGCAATTGTCCAGCAGTGTATAATGTTCATAAACTGTTCCCCACAGTGGTCTACTGAGGCACCATGACTCAACTACTCAAGCTATCTAATTGGCAAACATTACCATGACTATTAAGGATTTACTATGAGATATATTGATATTTGTACTTTTAAGATAACGGCTATTACTCTATTGAAAATAAATCTTTCTTTCTCTTTGCTTAGCGTTTGGAAATATATATAATCTAATGTAACTCTTCTTGATCGTCGTAGCATGACATACAATTTTCTTATCTTAAGTTTGCTATAACACGTGCGGTAAAGAAAAGTCAACAGAAGAAAATGGGAAAAAATCCCATTTTTTGTTTTTACTTATATTTCCGCATTCTTTAGCTAATGCTTCACATCAAAATAGTGATTATAGTTTTGAACACGCAGCACACACCCTGCCATAACTTTTACTAAAAATGATGCACACTATTCTCGAAATTCAAGACCAAAATTGTTTGGTCTAATAAGCAATAAAATATACTGAAATAAATTATTTCAAGGGGATTTTGTAAGATTGTAAAGGTTTTTACGTTATATCATTTTCAAATTATTGTCCGAAACACTTTTTTTGCATATTTTTTCAGATTTTTACTACGCGGGTATATATTTATGTTAATTAAACCAACGCAATAGTTTAGATAAATAAACTACCAGATAGTGTTCCTTACTGAAGCTTCGGTTCTCTTCTGGGAAAACTAGAAATTAGCGTATGGGATTTCATACACATCAGCATCATTATAGCATGCAAAAAAAACTAGTCACGGATAAAAATATTTCACCTTTATAATTTAGGATAGAGTCAATATCAAATACAGAAAAATGCTTCTTTTATTAGTAAATGTAAAAAAGGAAAAGGGAAAATTCCGAATTAAAAGAATTACAAAAATAACTACGCGTTTACTGATACGAATAAAACTTTATAAGGATGATAGAAATTTTAAAATAAATTGTAAAACTGATCAGGGCTATCCTTTCTACGAACCAAAATATATATCTCATTTCACTGTGAAATGTATTTTTTTTTAAAAAAATGTATCACATTTTTATTTTTCTCTCCAAGCCTTATTTCTCTAATTCTACGAATTCGGATTCGTTACATTTTTAAACATTTGAAAAAAATACAATTTATTAAAAAACATAAAATAAAATATTAGTTTTAATTTCTTTTGTTTAGAAATATGTAAAAGATTAGTTATGCAAAAAACTGCATAAAGATGGTTACATTAATGCATGAAATATATTTTCGAGTTAAAGAATTTTATAAGAATTTTCAATCCTCTTTTTAATTTTCTTTAAAAAATGACGGAATAATAAAACTAATCAAATACTGTGTCATATAAATCTTCGTTACTAAATATAATTCCATACAATCAGCTTAAAATTATCGTCGAATTCTTAAAGGTATAATTTCGTCCACACAATAAAATATGCAATATTTGTGTGTGCTACAAAAAATGTGTAATCTTTTTGAGTAAGAGGGAATCTAAATGTGTATTAACAGTGAAACGAAGCTGAAATTCTAGGAAAGCACAAGAACCTGTTGAGTTATACAAGTACTTCTCCAACTTTCAGTATTTACAACCCAATATTCAATCATAATTTTCATCACTCCCCTCTCTGTACAATGGCAATGCATAGAATTCAATAATACTATTCTTTGAAGCTGAAGCTACCATGCGACTTTAACCTCTCAAGTGCCCTGAGTATATAAGAACGCATATATACGTCTTTCCGAAGTACAATCTTTTCTGTGCAATGCTGTCCATAAAATTATTCCGAAGGCTTTGCAATGCAATAAAAAGAATCTTCGCAGTGTTCGCTAAGGAATCACTTATATTTCAGAGAATTTTCTTACTTTTGTTCATTTCTGCCCCCAATTCATCAAACACGTGCGCCTACGTGGAAAACGATGACATTGAGTCGCGAATCGCGTAATCAGTAATCGGCATTTAAAGAATTAGTTATAAACCGTACGAATTATCAATATAAATATTAATTTTTGTATATAATTGTATATATGATAATTCCATGAGATCATTGGTAATTAATAAACTTGTTCTTACCTTAGTATTGTTAAAATAATTATAAAATACATTGTGCAATACTGATACATTTATAAGTGTATTATATCAGTGTAAATGTGTTTTTTTATTTTTTATTATGTCTGAATGTATTTAGTTTTTTTATACATTCAGTAAATGATTAATTTTTCAAAGTAATCTTTTGTTTTCGACTTTTAAATTCGTTCGTGCCCCTCTTGTGCATTTATATCACCCCCCTGGAGGAGCATGGAAAGTTTGAGAAATGCCGAGATACACTGTTTTGTTAAGTTTCCAGTTTTATACATTTAAAACTGATGAAAAAAGAAAAGTTTTAGTTTTGATTTTTTTCTGCACAGAAATAAAGATGAGTTTTGAATAAAAGTTTCCTTTTTTACAAAGAATTAACATAACTTTTTCACATTTTTGGAATACTTTGCATGAAATAAGACTATTTGATATTTTTCTTTCCTAACATAATCTATTTTTTTTTGTTTTCTTGTTTGTTTTTTTGGAACAAATTAAACAAGACATAATTCGATGAGTAAATCTGAATATTTGTGTACAGTACGGAAAATAAATTTTTATGCATCTGAAAATTTAATTTTATCAAATAATATTCAATGAAATGCAATGAAACCTTTTGAAAACTACATTTAAAAATATATTATTAAGAAACATCTTTTTTCCCCTGCTCCAATTATGGTAAAAAAAAGTACATTACTGCAATAAATATTCAAAGGGAAATGATAAAAGTATATTTATTATGCACATTTTGTAAATATTTTTCCTTAGCATTGCGGGGATTTCAGAAGATATTTCGAATAAAATTTCAATTTAAAATCGTTTTATGATAACACCTGCCACTAAACAAGCATCTTAAAATATATATAACGACAATCAAGACAATTTTGTGTCATTCCACAAGAATTTATCTTCTATCAACCATTTGGAAGCTATCATAAAAACAGTCGCAGACATTTATTTCTTTTTGCATGCAATTTTATGTCTCCGATTCCGTATTCTCTTGATGATTATGGTCGTATAGCATTAAGATTGCGGGACTTATCGACAAAAACACGTATGTAAAATGAAAAAAAAAGAAAGCTCATGCTCTGCCGAGGAATGTTTGAAAGATATTCAACAGCAGGAAGAAATTTGTGAGTAAACTTTTATCGGATTATAACCAGTGAAAGATATTTAGACTCGTTTTTCCACGAGTTTAGGAGAGTAATGATTTTTGAGAAAGTGTTTTGTACTTTCAAATATCGCATTATCTTATAGCAGAGGTGCACAACTCAAATCCGTTGATGAGCCAAGTAAAAATTTATTAAATCGAGGTGGGCTGCACATATAAAAATAAAAATAAAATTTATTCAAAATATTTATTACCTTACAACTATTATGATGCTTGTTTTTGTAGTTTCTTGAGATTTTTTTATATCAATGTATAATTTAGTCAACGCATATCGTTGTTAATTGGTCATGTTTTCATGGAGCAACCTACTGCGATACTTTGTTCTTATCAGATTTAATTTTGAAAAAAAAAGACTTGCAGCGATAAGTAATTTCAAATGCTGATATAATGCGCGCAGCTAATTGTTTTAAATTTGAAAATTTATTTTCTTGATATATTTTTGATAATATTCAATCTTATTCCCTTCGCAAGGGCATTTTAGCTCGATACTTGATTGTAACTCTTTTAACTCCATTTGCAAATTTGAAAAAAGGCGCTGATTTCTTCTCTACATTAAGCAGAACCAAAAAATTTCAAACACTTCCTGAAACCTTTGTATGTAGGGGAATCTGGTGTTGAATTCTTCAAATAATTTCCCGATTTCCGTAGAATATTTGGAGAAGATTTTATGGTCACATTATATACATTTAAGGTATCCCTACACGTTCGGAGTACTTTTTTCTAAAAATAGCATATTAAAACATTATAAATTCTTTTTTAGGGATGAATACCAATAAATACTAACATTTAACTAACAATATAGTTTTAAAAATATCTGAATTTCACAAAAATCACAATTATAAGCAAAATTTTAACAATATTTTTGATAAAACTTCAAAGCAATTAGAGTAAAAAGTAATTAACTTATATCAGTAAAAGTATTATTAAAACAAATTAGATGCATTTATCTAGAGTATGTACTAAAATTTTAATGTTTTATTAAAATTTTAAAATTTTAGAGCTGATCGAGTAAATATTATACGAAATGTGTCTTTTTTATGAGACCGTGCTTTAAATAACTGGCCATAAATCAAAAATTATTCATACAATAAGAAATATTTTAGTACATTCTCTAGAAAACAGCATAATTATCAGGTTCAAAAAGTTTTACAGAAATATATTCATAATATTTTGAGTTATCTGACTCACCGTGAAGACAGTATGCAGGAAAAAAAATTTGGAGAAAAAAGGATTTAAAGTTTAAACTCTTGTTGTTTTAATATAAATTATACATACCGGAAGCTAAAATTCCCCACATTTGTAGGTTATGCCCTCGTGTTTCTCATATTTGGCTAATTTTCTTTTCTTTTGCGACGCATTTTTTTTCTGGAAGTTTTTACTTCAGATAATGGATGTTGCTTTGATTCACTAACGCACTCTTTTCATCGAGTTGGGCAAAACCTTTTTCAGTATTGGCACCAACTTGTACTTGAGCTTGGTTCAACACATCTAACAATCCTCAAAACGTTTGTTAAATTGTATGATAGCCATGTCAGCTCCTAATCTCAGAGTTTCTAACTCCACAAAAATATCTTTCAGGATAAATTTCCGCAGAATGCCATTAAAAACTTTCATTTGCATTCTGTGTTTTCCCATGTAAGCATTTATTCAGTAAATTCTTGTCACTTAGCTTCATATAATGAGGCTTAATAATTTTTGGTATTTCTTGGGGAAGTCTCTTGCCAGTATCAACATGCATCTTTCCGTGAAATGTAGTTCTTTGAAATTTGCACCAGCTGTCGGGTCCAACTGGACATTGGTCATGCATTGGTTGGTTTTGTTGGAACAGCAATGGAAAAATGCTGCAATTACTGCACTTTGCATTTTTTCTATGCTATTGACATTAGATCTGATAACAATACCATAATAGTTTTGCAGTTTATCGATGAAACTATCAGTTAATTTCCCACGACTCCCAGACCTTTTTGCTTGAGCTTCAACTTTCGAAGCCTTGAGCCAACACGCTTTTGAATATGGCCAATGCATTCAAATTTTGTAACGCTGTTTTCACCATAAACATTTTTAACGGCATCAAAACCTTTTGAATCCCCGTCTCCATAACATTGCTCATATTGCAATTTTCTCATCTGAGCAGATCTTTCGAATACTCTATACACTCCGACAGGTTCCATCGCACCAGATGACCCAACATGTTTTTCACATTCGTGTGAAATATTGTCTTCAGCTTTTTTCAAACATATTCTGCACTTTTTCGGCAAGACTTCAATGTCTAAAACCTTACTAGTATCTATGGAAATGACACTAACACATCCATTTAAATACAAGTGTCCTCTACATTGCCAAGTTCCATCGACTGACACACCGCATTGAATAACTTCATCAAAATTATTCTTTTTGTGAACCTCAGCTGCAGCCTCATTTATAATTTTGCATGCAACTTTATTAGAAACATGCTCTAATTTTTTCTCAAGGCACCTGAAAGCTGTCCTAGAAGGAAAGTTCACGTTGATAGCTGAACACAGCTTCCTTGCAGCAGAGTGTCCCTTTCCAATGGTTCTTAAGCCAAAAACAAAGGAAAGATTACCATTGTGCATTTTGTTGACTTTCATGGATGTACAAAAGGAGCGGAAAAATTTACAGTTTTTACATTTTAGTATCATATTAGATGCTAAGCCAAACACAGATTCGTGAGAAAGTTGAATCATTTTCGAAACATTCAGGGCAGCATAATAAGGAAATCACATTACTTAAAATTTTTAAATTAAAAATTACGTTCTTATCTTCGTTTTCCTCAGTACGTGACCTTTTTGAATCATTTTGAAGTTTTGTTTCATTTACAGTAGGTGCAGATTTGACATTTTTATTAATATCATTTGTATTGTTCTTACTAGTGTATCTATTGCCTTTAAACTTATATTTACTAGTAGAATTTCTATTCTTGTGATTACCCATAACTTAAGAGAAAACAAAATTTAAATAAAAAAACTAAAATTTCGCAAAAAAGAATGAAAATGTTAGCAAAATAAATCAAAACACTCCAGCTAAAAGCTAGTGAAAAGTGGTTGAAAATTTTGAAAACACAATTTCTTATTACCAAACTATTGATAGAAATGTAGTGTTGCCACTAAATTTTATGACAAGAAATTATTTGTGTGTATTGTTTCTTTAAAAGAATTTTAAAACTGTATTTCCAAAAAACTGCTCTTAAAACTAATTTTTGACCGATTTTAAGCCATTTAAATGCCTACATCTGGTACATGACAGGCTCACTTCCGGTTTTTTAATTTTATAAAATTGATTATAAATTGACATCTAGGTAACGTAGAAACAAAACAAAGGATGTTTCGGAAAGCCAAAAGATAGCTCTATTCAATAAAATAAAAATTAAAAAATATGTTTTTTGACAGAATCTGGCCATTTCAACGTGTTCGGATATCTTAACAATGGGAAATGAATCAAATTGTTTTACCGTAATTGATTTTTATAAAGCTAAAGCTTTGCTACAAAGGCCTTTTTATCTTTATAACAACTGGCAATGAGCTTAACCTTGTAACTTCTGTTTTAGTTCATTCAGATTCATTGTTGTATCTGTAGCCATCTAACCATCGAGAAGCCCTCCTATAGTTCACTCATATTATGACCATTATTGTTCATGAAATTTTAAATTTCTTCTCTTAATTTCGAAAATCAAAATAAGCATTAATAATTGTGCAAATAGATTCTCGAGGTGAAAAAACAATGACAAATGAACATTTCAAAATCATTTGAACTATTTCCTAAAGCTTTTATGTGATCGGTAATTAATGTAACAGCACCGACATTTTTTTCCAACCATTGAATGCGCTACATATGCCGCATCTGCAAGATTTTTCAAATCTATCTGAAAAATTGGCGGGCAATCTATGGCAGCAACTTTAATATCTCTTCTGGAGGTAGTACCTTTCAAACTCACGTTCGAAGAGTTTTTCAGTATTATTTTTTTGACCATCGACATTTCTAATAAAAATAGCAAGTTGAGGAGTATCAGTTAAGTCTGACGTTTCATCCAAATCCAGTGAGAAGTATATGAAGCATGCTGTAATTGCGTTTAGCGATGCACAGATCTCCCTCGAAATTTTTCTATTCTTCCAACAGTTTGACGTGACAGACTAGTTTGAGTAAAGAGAATCAGTCTTTTTTGACAGAATTCTTAAACTGCGAAAATTCGACAGTCTTTGATATAGTTACCGTCTTTAAAATGCATCATAATTTTAGCAATAATGAAGGATACTCAAAAACTGGCACTGAAAATACCATTTGATTAGGCAGTTTGATAACAAAATACACTCATGGACAAAAAAATTAGCGCACCAAGAAATATTTGGGGGATCGTAACGAAATCTGGCATGAAGGCACATGTCGAGAAGTGTAAATGTTTGAAATGCAGCGTGAATGCACATTGCATATAGCTGAAGAGGACGTTTAACGTCGTTCTCCATGGAGTTTAAACAGGTAACCAAACCTTGTTTAATTGTTCTGAATCATTTACAAAGGAAGAGCTGATGTATGCCGTTTTCGAAGACAGTATGAGCAGCTGTCACAGTTTGAGAGGGGGAGAATCATCGGTATGATGGAAGCTGGTGGACATCTAGGCGAGTAGCTCGTCAATTAAGCCGCTCTGATTCTGTTGTGAGGAGGTGTTGGGACCAGTGGATCCGAAAGAGGTCTTTTACAAGAAAACCAGGCACAGGACGCCCTCGACAAACCAGTCGTCGAGAAGACCCCCACTTCGTAAGAAATGTAAGCGTACATCCAACTGCTTCATCGGCCGCCATCCAGGCACAGGTAGCACCTTCACTAGGAGCCCATGTGTCTTCTAAAACTGTACGAAGGCACCTGGATGATGGACATTTGGGATCGCGGCGCTTATTACGTGTTCTTCCCTAAACACCCATTCATTGACTCCACAATCTCAGCAGCGATGAGAATCGTGTTCGTGTGTGGAGACTCCGTGATGAACGCTTCAATCCTGCCTTTGATTTACAGCGACACGCCACTCCCACACAGTTGGGGTGATGGTATAGGGTGCCATTACCTACAATACACGGCCATTACTAGTATTAATCCATGGCACCATGACTACCAAGCGTTATGTCCATGACATCCTGCAACCACATATGTTGCCACTCATGCAATGGCTCTCAGAAGCCATTTTTCAACAAGACAACGCTAAGCCTCCCACAGCACGGGTGTCACAAGACTGTCTTCGCACTGTTACTAACCTTCCTTGGCCTGCCCGATCCCTAGTTTTGTCTCCAATCGAGCATATCTGGGATCATTTGGGACGGTGATCATTGGAATTTGAACGAACTAGAGGCAAGGTTCCAGCAAATATGGTACGAAATGTCTCAAGACATCATGCAGAACTTGTTTGTCTCAATCCCCGATCGTATTGCATCGTGCATTCGTGTTAGAGGGAGTTCAACAGGGTATTAGATTATCCATTCTTTTGATTTTTTCTCAGATTTTTTAATCATTTACTTATATCAATGTAGTCATTACGTATGTATAATTTCGTTTCATTTTGACGACTCCTTGTGGCGCTAATTTTTTTTCCATGAGTGTATATATTGTTGAACTGTCAAATTGTTCTTAAAAATTATAACTTAGCAGTCAGCAGTAAGTTTATCAATTTCCCCATGTTTTTGTCCTTAGCGTCTTTTTAGGTTGTATGATTTTACAATTGAAATTGAATGATGACAAATCAAACATGCATCATTGTATTTTTCATGAATAAAAAAGTACAAATTTTACCATACACCTTGAAACTGTTTATTTTTATATTTTTCTTTTATCCATGATAAATAAAAATCTAATAGAAATAAATACGCTAATTATTTATATGATCAAAAAATCAGTAAGGCTACATTTTACCTGAATCAAAATCACAGATTACAACCACAATAAAATTAGAAGTCAACCAGATTGCACTTGTTTCCAGAAGAAAATTTTCTAACCTACAAGGTTCTTATCTACAGTGGATTTGTGCTACGTTACGTAGCATATTAACTATCTGCATAACATCTTCGGATGTTATAATTTTGTTACAGAATTTCTGCATAAGATTGATTTAGATTTAGGTTTTCAAAATTTTCATTTAAAACGGAAAAATTCAATTAAGCAAAGAAGAAAAAAAGTGTAAGCAAAGAAGAACAGCAGTGTAATTATTACACTTTTCGGCAAAAAGAAAAATTCTGCCCGATGAACAAATATTTTTTTCTTATTGCTTGGAAGTTAAATGAAGGAAAGAAAATTATTTTGGAAAAAATTGCACGGGGAGAGGTGGATCAAAATATGATTTTTTCGATTCAACCGCTTATAGTCCAAATTTTTAAAATAATATAGACAGTTTGAAACTTCAATCGCGCCGCAGAAAAGCTTCAAATGGGTTGCATGCGGCCCATGGGCAGAGGGTTGGACAGGCCTGTCGTATAGTTATAATAAAAAAGGAATTTTTAAATAAAGGTAATCTGTAGAACATTATGTTTGTCAAGGAATGAAAAGATTGAATTCTGGAAGAAAAAATCAAGATAATTTAATTTTTCTAAATTATGAAACATTATTTCAGAGTATCCATTATGTTGTTGCCTCATTCGAATTCGGCACTCATACGCAGTGATTTCACGTTTATGTTTTCTTAGGTCGGGATGGAATAACTCAGTCACTTCTCAAGGTCATTCCCTTCTACACTGTTCTTTACAAATGTAACAGGACTTGATTACACACTTTTAAAATGTACTATTATTACACGCTAATTGAAATACTCAGTAATATAATTAACTCGCAACAGTCCGTATATCTTCGTTTACTGTGCTTCAATCCCGAGTGTGTGGGCGTAAACCCCACCACATCCTTGCATAACCACGCCCTCTACAATTGGGCTCTAACCATTATTTATTTAGATATTTTCACTAAGTTGAAAATGTATAATATCATCATTTTACATGTACAAGCTGCAATAATATTCAAAAAAATTTGTGCAATAGAATTGATAAAATGGATAGATTTGCTTATGCTAAATATCCGAAGATAATTAAACTCATGTAATCAATCGCTTGAAATAAAATTATTCAGTAATTATATTTAATATTTTGTTACAAGTATGAAATATCATTTATTAGTTTAATTCCACTTTACCAGAGAGTGTTTATCAACGTCCCGCTGTAAAGTAACACCAGAACTATTGTCACAAAACGTCGCAATTTTGTATCTCTGTTAAGTGACGAGAACTTCACCTAACCTGCAGAACCCTATCCAAACTACCCACCACGTCATCCGGAGGACTTTGGGCCTCAATAGATGTTGTATCAAGCGTCAGATAATTTTAAAGGCATGTCTTTAGTGTCACCAGGACTCGAACTCATGACACTCTGGTTACGAATTCACGACCACAGGCACTTTTCTTACCACAGAAGAAGTGGTTTAAATAAAGTATTGAATTCTTTTTAGTTCTTTGACACATATAGCTGTGTATGTATGTGTTACTCAGAAACTTAACACCCTTTTTACAAAATATAATAATTTAATTAGGTAACTTATCGGTTTTTCATTCAAAAACTTATACAAAACTTGTCTTTATACATTTTGTATTATTTATTCTTGACATTTACAGAAGCTTTCAATTAACAGAATTCTCTTCTTAACACTAGAACATCCGGGATTTCGATTACCCTTAAGCGTCCACCGGTGTCTTTTCTACACCGTGATATAACATACACTCAGGTACATTAAAAATAGCGACCCAAGAAGGAAGCTAAGTACAATCGCGAAACTTTGCAAATAAGTACAGCGTAATGTGATATGCAAATGATCCAAGTTTTGTACCAATACGCACGCTCATACACGCCGAGGTGGCGCTACAATCAGGAAGAGGGTGCTATATAAGCCAGCGCAAATTCGAAGATTCATAAACGTGACGATTACCCGCCGATTGTAGGAAGACTTTGGTAAGCGAAACATGCCAGGTAAACGTGCTAGAAGACATTTCTCACAGTTAAGCGAGATTGAAAGAGACCTGATCGTCGGGATAAGAACTGCAGGCTGGTTGACGTGCCGTGTTGCTGGCCAGGTATATCATTCGGAGTGAGCCGTTAGAAATTGTTGGGAGCAGTGGACACGAGAAGGAACCCACGCGCAGAAAACCGGGTCTGGAGCGGCCAGGAAGACCACGAGGAGAGAGGATTGAAGGATCTTGCGGCAAGCTCTTGTGGACCCCACAGTGTCTCGTTCAACGATACGAGCAGACGTAGGCGTAGCAATTGTTCCACAAACAATTTCCAGACACCTTTAAGAAGCAAATCTTAAATCCAAGCTCCCTTTCCGTGCACTCCCTGTAACACCGGAACATCGGCAACTGCGTCTGCAGTGGTGCCAAGCCAGATCAATGTGGAATGTCACAGATTTGCAAAAGGTTGTGATTAGTGATGAACCCCGGTTTGTTTTGGGGACAGATGATAACCGTGTACGGGTGTGGAGGCGCCCTGGTGAGCGGTACAATTCCCCCACTCTGTTCTACGTCACACTGCACGCACAGCTGGTGTAATGGTCTGGGGGGCCATAGCCTATAATAGCCGGTAACATAAGGTGTCTAATCAACTCAATGCCGGACCATCTGGTGGCATGTATTGCAGCTGGAGGTGTTCCAACGCGCTATTGAAGTTGCCCAGTATTTGTGTCGTTGCACACCCTGTATTCGTTTAATTGTCTTGTTTTTGAGATCAAGTGAATCTCTCATCTCTGTCATTATGTGTATTAAATTTCATTTCAGTCCTATGCATATTTCTTGGGTCGCTATTTTCAATGTTCCTGACTATATATAAGATTATAGTAAAATAACTATGTAATTGCTCGACTACTATTCAGTACTGTTTAGTTTTAAGGCTTTTTAATATTATTTCATGAAATTATTATATATTATGACCCTTTATATCATAAAAAATCTGAAATTGACATTATGTTTCGCGAAGCTTGTTGGACCACTTCTTTGTTGCAAAACATTTCGAGTCGTAAATCTTCCAGGAGCATTACCACTGTGCAGTATCCATTCTGTGTAATTTCAATAGACATATGTATCAATATTTATGGAAATATTTACAATTTCATCTGCACTCCCTTCAGATTCTTCGCAGTCACTTTCACGCAATTTTACGTCTTCATCGGAATCTAAATTAGAACTAAACACAGCTCACCACGATCCGATTCATTCTCAGAAAGCTCTAGCTACAAATTAATAATTTCAACAGGGATTTTAGATGTTTTCTACGAGTCATCGTCTTAGGTTGTCTGCTTTGCCCAAGGTTCGAAAATGGAATAATTTTTTTAAAAATATTTTCATTAACAGATAAGCAAATGCTATGTAACAAAGCACTTTGACACAAAGATTTTAATATAACTGAATCATTTCAGCTCTTAACCCAATAACACTGAATTCAAGCTCAAATAAATGTGCAAAATTTCTTCAGAATTTTTTTACAAAGGGTATCTACTTAGAGCAGTGTTTCTCAAACTGTGGGGCGTGCCCCCCTGGGGGCGCGATAAACCTACAAGGGGCGCGAGCATATCGAAAATAAAAGATTTAAAAAAAATTATTTACTAGAAGGAAGTAAAACAAAATGCTTTCTGACATAATAAAAAATATACACATTTACACGGAAATAATATATATATATTATCTGCGATTTTACATCATCAAAAATAAAAGCTTCTACTTTAAAACCTCATTTTTTAGCTATCTTTGATACTATAACCAAATAAAAAACGTTTTATTCGATTTGGTGTAATCCCATGATGAGAGATTTTTTTATTACGTTTTCTTTTCAAAGCGAAAATGCTACTCTTTCAGAGGAAAGACAAAACCCATACCCATATTCAACAAAATTTTAGGAAGATAAAATGTTCATCACTGTTACATATTATTGCCATAAGTTGTAGGCAGCAGAATGTATTCGCTACGGTTTGACCTTTGAGCATATTTGTACAGTTAGTTACGTCCCTGCTCGTATGTATTTGTTTTTCATTTAGGAAGTTTGAAGGATTACTAAGCCAAGCATAATGAAAAACGTTTTACATCATTTTTTAGAACATCCATATTGTAATAAATACACTTTTAATCCGGGAGCGGTCACGCCGAGCACAGAGTGCATGAAATCGGTAATTCTGGCAAAACTGTTTAATTGTTACCAATGGCCCTGACACTATCCTCCTGTTTGACAATCTTAACGTGAACTAAAATATATTTGTCACATATCTCCCTCTTTTTTGGGAGTCACAGACGTTTTTTACGATCTTAAGGTACTTGTTTTGTATGAGTTTCCGGTTTGATAACTTTTTTTCGAAATATTTTCTGTATCCTTGAAAGTAGAGGTGAGTATATTTTCTCTTAATTAAAGTATTCACTGGAATTACGATTTTTATTGTGCACTATAAAAATAAATACAAAAAAAAAGGATTAGGGTGACTCAATAACCCCGCTCGACCATTAGTATTGAGTGCGCGCCTGCCCCAGGGTTAAAACATGTTGAAGTCTTTTCGCTTTAAAAATATTAAAAATAATACAATTATTCTTCATCAGAATTTTTTTATGGTTCATTATTCAACATCAATTCTAAATGCTAATTCTTTGAGGCTTAAAATTACAGTTCGCTTAAAATTAATTATAATTTGAGCAATCATATAAAAAAAATCATTTTACATTTTTGTGAACATTGTCGTGCACTTGACTTTACTCTTCTTACAATTCAGCGATTACATCAATAATGTTTTATTTTCTTATAAATGAACTCGTGCAAAGAGAGGGTACTTCAGCCGGTATACTTTTAATGTATCAGTGCTGCACAGAGTATTTTATAACTAATTAATTAATACTAAATTAAGAACAAGTTTAAAAATGTTAGCGACTTCCATGGGCTTGTCTTACAGAGCAAAGTTTTTCAAAGGAATGCTTATGATTAGAAATTGACCCTCTGAGTTCTTTTTCCATATTTAGCTGACATCTATATTTAGTCTTCTAAGCAGCCTTTAAAAATTAGGGAAAGGAAAAATAACATAATAATTATCTTATTACTTAATGTTTTATTGCTTATAAGTAACATCTACAAAATTTAATATTTATGTAATGAATTTGTACGGTTTATAATAAAGATTGTTGCTTTAGCGTTAAAGTGCATTATTATTGCATTCAGTACATTATTAATGTATAAGGGGGGCGATAAAAATGTGAATGAAAAGGGGGGTGCCAGTATTGAAAGTTTGAGAAGCACTGACTGAGAGAACTATCTTTTTTTTGGACGAGACCTATATATGTTGTTAAATAGCCTGGGTTTCAAAACGATACTAACGGATGTTCAAGATATATTTAATTGTTTCATCTCTCATTATTAACCAAGGAATTCGAAACGTTTTCTGGGCAAACACAATGGAAAATAATTAAAAATCATGAACATTTTTCAAATTCCCTATAAAAATGCGGAAATTAGAATAAACGAAAGAGGCTTCGGTGTCTAATCAACACACACCGACGGACGTTCTAGTGTTAACGGTGAGGAATTTCCTATAATTAATGAACGTTCTAAAGGAATATAAATAATAATTGCAAAGTAATTAAAAGTTTCTCAAGAATGAATGATACTGTTATTTACTGTATCTGCTTGGAGCACTTTAAAGTAATTGTTTGAGACTTTAAGACTATATATATATATATATATATATATATATATATATATATATATATATATATGAGTCTAAGTCAATGAGAAGAGAACCTGAAAATGCAATTTAGTTTAAGGTATCCGACTACGTACAGAACCGTGATTTTAAAAATGCACACAAATATATAGTTTTCATGATATTTAGTGTCGCTTAGATTAGAATACATATATAAAATTGTTTTAAGGACATTTTTAAAGAAAAAATTATTTAAATGCAATATTTCGGCAAAACATTAACTTAGAATAACCTTTTTTCCAAATGTTCTCCTTTTGTGAAAAATGCTTCTATTATAATAATATTTTGCCTGTATATAACTCAGACCTCTGTTTAGAGGCTCAACTATGATTTTTGAAACATTCGCACTATTTTCAGAGTTAAACCCATTGAAATAATTATCGGCTTTTTTTTTCTTAAAATTTCTTCCCTCTGTTGTCGTAAAGCACGGATAAACCCACTTCTAAGTCATATATTTCAAAAATTCTAGCTGAGCCTCCGTACAGAGGTCTGAGCTATATAAAGGCAAAATATTATTAAATGGAAGCATTTTTCACAAAAAGAGAATATTTTGAAAATTCGTCATTCTATGCTCATTTTTTGTTAAAATATTGTACTTAAATGATTTTTATTGTAATACTATTCTTAAAACAATTTTATATGAATTGTCTAATCTAAGCGGCAATAAATATCATAAAAGTTATCCATTTATACGCTTTTGCAATATCAAGGTTTCAAACGTAGTCGGATACCTTAAAAGATATTAAATTGATGAGAATCTGAATAATTAATGCTATCATTTACATTATAAAGGGTTTAGCCTAATGTAACGTCAATTTTCTAAATGGCTAATTGCTTCCATGTCATACCATGAGTACTATTACGAAATAATTTTTAAAACAATTTATGATTAGTTGAAGATCACTCTTACTTAAGTGGGGAACATATTTGGTGTAATCGAATTACAAGGCCTTTGTTTTAATTTTCATGGTCAATAAAAAATTAATGTCTTAGAAAACAAATTAGAAAAAAAAACATGAACATTTCCTTTGTTAACGGAGCTTTATTGTTTGCTATTTAAAATAAAAATATCGATTTTGGTAAGAATCTACAACACAATGATCTGGGTCTACGCATGTTAGATGCAGTTGAGCTTCAAAATACTCATGAGGAAAAGTTAAGCTAGTAAATTCGAACACTTGATTATAAATTATTTTTGAGTATTAAATAAGTTTTACTGACATTCTTGTAGATTTAGAGTGGCGTTAATATAAATGCATGTATTCAGCCACACAAATGTCAGTAGTATAATTTTTATTTAAATTAAGGTATACAAATACGTTGAAATTGTCTTTTTTTTGCAAAAAATCGCATTTTTAGTTTTTGATTTAATAGAATAAAGCCTTTATTTAGCTTCGTAAAACTGTTTTTGTTTTGTTTCTAGGTCGCTTAGAAGAGCCAAGAAATTAAACAATTGTTAAAGCATGGACCAAGATATTAAACAATTAGTAAAAGAAGATTAGTAAACCGGAAGTCAACATCTAAATGCCGTTAAATTCGTCAAACAAGATTTAAATACCATATTTTTTAATATATTTTTAATAAGCTTTTGATTAAATAAAAAAATAATTATGCATTTTGAGAGTATTTGAAAAGTAAATTTACTTTTCACGACTTTATTAAAAGTACTTTTTTTTTCTACATTCAACTTGATTTAATAAGAACTCTGTTTAGTTGCAAAAGAAAAGTTATTTGCTTTATTTGATAAATAAAAGTGAATTATTCTCTCGCATTATTTTTCTTAATACTTGTGGGGAAAAACAAAAGTAAAATGTATTTCCAAAAACGTCTTTACAAAGCAAATAGGTACCGTAAAAATTTCTTCTTCCGAGGACGAAATAATTAGTATAGATTTAAATATTCCAATTGTGAGTGAATCATAAAGCTAATTAAATTCTAAAATCTACATATATCTCCCACTGAAAAAAATGAAAAAAATCTTGTTTTTAACATACGATTTTTAAGTAAAATGATTTCATTATTATGTTGTCCTGTGCGTTTTGAAAAAAAATGGTTAGTGTTGATTAAGACTATTTTTGGGTTAGCCATGAATATGACTTTAAAATTTAGAAGACATCAGGGATTCTTAGATATATTAAAACATTTCCGTGTGACTGTTGGATAATTAACATTGAAAGGTTTTGCAAAACTTGATGAAATTTGACTAACAAAGTCTAAGCGACTTTCTCTGACAGCGGTAAAAGTTGCCAGAAAAAAAAATGGGTCAGCTAAAAAGAAGAAAAAAAAAGATTAAAGATGTATTAACAGAAGGTTTTTGCTAAAACGAGTGGTGAATTTTAACTAAGTAATTGTTTAAATAAAAGAAAACATGTGATAAATAGTACTACAAATGCATTTTTTTTCAGAAGCAATTTTTTTGTATATTTTGAAAATTTCAAAAATGATAACTCAAAATATTAGCGATAAAAATATCTGTAAAAGTTGATACTATTTTTTCTCATAATGTTGTTTAGGGTGTGAAGTAAAGGGAATATCATAATAATAATAGTTAGTAAATTATGATCTAGTATTTGTGTAACGGTGTTGTAAAATATGGCAAATTTCTTGTATTAGCTGTTCGACTGACTCTGGAATTTTTATTTTATTTTTTAACCGAAAGATTTTACTATAGGCTCTAGATACAAATATAATGATTATTTTGATACTAAATTTATACAAAAATTGGGTCATTAGATTTTCTTGTAGAAATTTCTGAATATTCCTAAAATTTCTTCAAAATTCCTTATAAATTTAACAATTTTCTGAAGTTTAATAATTTATTGCAAATATTATATAAACATAGTTTATTTACATACAAACTGAAGTTAAAAATGGTATAATCTTTTATAACTGATGATTTTAAGAAGAATGGCTCCGAAAGTTTTCTTATACCTAAATGGTAAATTTTAATTTGTTCTACTAATGAATGCAGTAAATGCTAGTGCTACATCCTGACACAATCATAGATAGTGATAGCTTGTTGGCCTGGTTTATTGGGAATGTTCTCTGCATTAGGAATTTGATTTGAAAAGCAGCAAGGTAATGTTTCATAGCATATCATTCCCAAACTTTTCTGTCTTCTTGGTTCTTGGTTTAATCTAAATAATTATAAATTTATTGCCGATAAGTAGTCTTGATATTTATGGTTCTATAAAACTATAACAATTCCTTCAATTTGAAAGCCAAAGAAGCTGGCATTATTCTATGCTTCACAAGCTGACAAAAAAAGTAGAATCTTATTTAATTAAGTGGAAACGACACATAATTTTCTGAATTCCAAAGAGAGTTTCCGAGAGAAGTTGACTGAACTTCATTTTAAGTACCTCTACAAAAATAAGAAGAGAAAATATTAGTAGGAATAAAATAGAAAAGAAGTTAAGCTCACGGTTTTCGCAACATTAATAGACATATTCTGACATCTGTGGCAGAGCATTTGCTAGATACCAAAGTTATTCTATCTATTCACAATGCAATGGAAAATTCAAATCATCTATTTTTTCTCGTTTCTGATCTCTCATCTGATCTTCTAGTATATATATCTATTGATCTATCGATCTAACTATCTATCTATCTATTGATCGATCTAACTATCTATCTATCTATATACAGATACATAGATAGATATACTAGAAGATGATATATATATAGAGAGAGAGAGAGACAGACAGACAGAGAGATTCATTTCAAATAGTAGTACTTAGATCATTTAATATTACAATTTAATCGAAACATTAATAAATTTGGATTAAATTTACGAAGAACGTAATGTAACTTAAGGTATCCGACTACGTTCGGAACCGTGTTTTTGCAAAAGCGTATAAATGGATAATATTTATGATAATTAGTGTCAGTTAGATTAGAAGTACTTAGAGAAGAAGTAGAAGTCACTTATTTTAAGAACAGTATTACAATAAAAAATTATTTTGACAAATAATGAACATAAAATTGCCATTTTTCAAAATATTCTCCTTTTGTGAAAAATGCTTCTATTATAATAATTTTTTGACTGTATATAGCTCAGACCTCTGTAAAGAGGCTCAGCTAGAATTTTTGAAATATATAATTTAGAAGTGGGTTTATCCATTTTTTACGACAACAGAGGGGAGAAATTTTAAGAAAAAATTGCCGATAATTATTTCAATTGGTGGTAACTTTGAAAATGATGTGAATTTTTCAAAAGTCATAGTTGCGTCTCTGTACAGAGATCCGAGCAATATACAAGCAAAATATTATTGTAATAGAAGCATTTTTCACAAAAGGAGAGCATTTTGAAAAAGGGTTATTCATATGAACTTTTTGACCAAATATTGTATTTAAATAATATTTTTTGTCAAAATGTCCTTAAAATAATTTTATGCATGTATTATAATATAAGTGACACAAAATATCATGAAAATTATCCATTTATGCGCTTTTTGTATGTGAGTAACTGTTAAACACACAAATTAAATCAAGTGTTTGTTTTTATTTACTTATGTTTAATACTTTTTAAATGTGAGTGTTAACAAGAAAAAATAATTTTGGAAAATACAAATTAAATCCAAGCATATTATTGTTTTATTCCACACTTTTCTCTTTTATTTGGAAACATTATGAAAATTTTATTAACGTTTGTTACTGTATAAACTATATATTCCATTATTTTTTTAAACATAAATTCATGTTTTAGTAAGGTTTATATCTATCCTTGTTTTAAAGAAATAGTATAGTCGCGAATTTCTGAGCACTGCTGAAAGCCTTGACAGTAATAACCTTCATTTAGTATAACTGAAAAATTTCAGAAAATACAATCGATGCATCTAAATGAAGGTTATAAAAAATTAAAGTGCTCTAAATACTTCTCATTACTTAATGGGATTCCAAAGAAAGCTGCGATGATTTTTCCTAGAAAATATCTTCAATTCTGCTCTGATTCAGTGTGACACCTTTAAAAATAATTTCAGAGATAAAGAATTCCGTAATAAATGGGTTTTCTCTACTTCCTCTCTCTCTCTCTCTCTATCTATCTATCTGTCATTTTCTTTTTCTTTTTTTATTTTTCGCTTTCCTTGTGTACTCTTTCATGATGTTCTTTTTTTGACAGCCTACAATTTTTGGCATCGTCAGATTAATGCTACTATAACGAAACGAGTAATTTTTAATTTTCTCCAGTTCATTGATGACTAAGAAAACTTTTGAAAAATAAACTGAGATGTAGAACCGGATGCTTCATTTGTAAAGAACAATTTACAGAAAAATCGGTAATTGCATTATTTTGAAAGATGATTAAAGTTAAGTTGTTACAGTACATTGGTTTAAATAAAGTATTTAACTTTGCTTTGGTCTTATTGTATTTTAAAAGATTTATGTTAACATTTTCTTTGAATTTTTTTAAAAGATTACATTCATTCATGAACTGGCATTTTTGTTAAAATAAACTTTTAAAGAAGTAGCTAGGGCTTTTTGAAGTATTAGGCTCTTTTACTTTTCTTTCAAAGTACATTTTAGTTTTTCTTTTGTTGAGAAAAATTATTTCAATTTTATATATTGAGAGCCAATTTCCAAATTATTTTGCACATCCAGCCTCTAAAGATACAATCTTGAAATTTGCATTAATACTTCTTTTGTGATTTTTTATGTATTATAAATTAAGAGAATATGTACATTTCACAATCAGAAACATTATACAAGCTAAAAGAAACATTTAATTTTATGTTCTGGCAAATTTTTATTTTTACACTATAAGGTAATATAAAACATTGCTTCTAAAGCAAAATAATGTATTTTTTCGTAAGAAATCAATTTATGTATTTATACATACAATTAAGTCTTTAAATATGACATACCATTTGTCAGTATTCAATAAATGCTTATTTTCCATTAGAACAAAAATGATGCCATTATTTACTTTAATTATTTCAAAATCATTTCCTATTTAAAATGATTTCTAAGTGGAGTTAAAATTTTTACGTAGTTAAAAATGGAAAGTAAATGTGTATTCTTGGTGAATCACTATTTGAAATTCTTTTGAATTAAATATTTAATATTAAATCTTCAAACTCTGAATGTGTGCTGGATTAGTAATGCCAATTCATCTCCATCTAACACTCAATATGTTTTATCTATGAAAAAATATCTGAGTGCATAAATAACGATTTATTTGCTTTATTTAAAGTTAACTTAAGAGAAATAAAACATATAATTTTCAATTTTCATTAGTGAGTTAGAATAGTACATAATTTTGGGACAAATAGTTCCCAAACTTTTCATTATATACGATTTCATGATGCATCTCTCTTTATGCTTAAACATTATTCTTTAGCATGAAGTTCAGTATTATATTTATTTACAAATTAAGGGCCGGGACATGAATTTTTGAAAGTTATCGATTTTGATTTTTTCACAGTTTTTAAAAGTTTGAACATTTCTGCTTAAAATGATACATGCTATATAGAAATAAGATAATTAGAAGTATTTTTATTTATTTTTTAAAAGGAATCCACTCTCATTGACAAATTACAAATTTTACTTTAAAGCCTGTCTTCTCAAAAAGCAATATTTTTCCTTTTATGTACCTTTTTCTCAAAATTTATACAATGTAGAAGCCTCAAATTGTCAGTCAGCATACCTTCAACATGTTTACACATTTTAATGGAGATAATAAGATATATCTATCGAACTGTTTTAGATAATGTATTTTTAAACTAAATTTTTAAAAAAAAATTGGCATTTTTTAAAAAATTCTTAATTATTTTATCTTTTAACAAAACGACAAAACCCTCCGTTAAAGTCTTATTGATAGTACATATAACCTACTGGGAAAATTTCATCTATTTGTAGCTAGAAGCTTCTGAGATCTTACTTATTTGGAAGTATTTTCAAAGTATAAAGCAAAGAATAAGGCCATTTGGATGATTCCACCGGTGCACCCGTGGTATCAGAGCAAATATCCTGGTGGCTCCTTAGTTCAGGGCAGCAGTAGACGAGATCCAACTGCGCTTACTCATTTCCTTAGTGGTCATCTGATGTCATTGACTTTTGTCGATGGCATTAAACATTTCGAAATTTCTTCTGCTCAGGCCTCCCCTGGCCACATTTATCTTGTTTGGGACTTACCAGCAGTACTTTGTTCAAGAGCCCCTATTGGTTTTGGACTTCATCAGGGTGAATGGACTCATGGATCTGATCTAGCTCTGCTGATCTCAGGGATGAGAAACAACAACAACAGCTTCTGAGAAAAAGATAAATAAACTTAGATAATTTAACATGGGCTCCTATGGAAGTGTCGGAAACCCTTAAAAGATAAATGAATAGATAATAAAGTCCTATAAATTATCTCAGAAATTCCTTCAGAATAACTATTTATATTTTCCTGTATTTTCTCTTCTAAATTGGAGGTTACTTTCCTTTATAGTTGAAGTTGCTTTCTACCCATTAAATCTCTCTCTCTCTCTCTCTCTCTCATTGGTAAATCCCAGATTCATTTCCTCTTTCATTTTAAATATTATGTTTTTCAGTGATAGCTTCCCTAAACAAAATCTTCTCAATATCAACAAACAAATTCATGATTATTTCCCTTTGTGTGACATCGCCTTAAGAAAATCCCCAAGTTAAGAAATTTGCCTCAATAAATAATTCCAATAAATGATAATCAACATATGTATTAATTTTTATTCTTATTCAAGACTTCATTTGAGAATAATTTTTTGATGATGTAGAAGCACTTTGAAATGTTTTAAAGATTATGATGATTTCGATATTATTTAAACTACATATTATTTAAATTAGTCTTAATCCTTTTCCCATTTCTTTTGCTTCAGATTTCATAATCATTTTTTATTTTCTTTACCTATGTTCTTGATTACTTGAAAGTATTATAATGTATAAAATATTCCACTAAATTTACTGAGCCCCTAATTTATTATCCTCTATTAGTAAATTGAATATTCAACAGTCTTGATACTTGTGGTGTGTCGTGTTCTTGTTACGAAAATCATCCGATCGACAGTGTCAAATCTAGACCCGCAAAATTCGTAACGGTAAGAGGACTAGAATGCGTCTGTCCACTATATCGCAGCTATGATCACATCACAGACAGCACGTTTTGGCTCCTTTCCACACCCAAATTTTGCAGAACAACCCGGGTCGGGTGCAGGCGCATCTCCCACCTCTTCTATTATGCAGTCTTTTAAAAGACTTTATTGAGAACATTTATAACCCTGTGTACCACAAAGTATCCTACGGGTACTTACACAGAAATAAGTGTGAAACACATATCACAAAGAATAGAAGGATTATAACACAAACATCCATGCCTTACCCGGGATTCGAACCCTGCACCTACGGCACCACAGTCAGTGTCACTAATCACTATACCGGATGGGCGACCCTTCCATACCATTAAGTTCTTGAAAGGACTTTAGGCTGCCCGATTTTCTCAGTCCCTATGTCACACAGGCGCTTTGCATTTATAAACATTCATGCCTATTCCGGGAATCGAATCCTGATAGGATCACGCAGTCCATGTAGTTTTTAATTACACCATGCAAAAGGCAGGGTGCAAATATGGAGAAAACAGAGCAAAAAAATATGGATTTTATATGCATTACTACAATTCTTCAAGCTAGTGGAATTAATATTATAGGTCGGGGATGGGTTTTGGTACTGCCTGGATATTTTGATTCGTTGGAAGAACGTCTGAATGTTCAGGTGTGAGTATTATAGCAGAGATAAAGTGCATCCAGTTATTTTAACTATGTACCATGTAGGAAATATATATTTTTAGCGGAACAATGCTTCATTTCATACAGCAGGCATTATTACTACGCCTACGCAACTACCATATCTCAATCCAATTGAGAATCTAGGCAATGAGATCCCACAAATGGAGCCAGTACTATCCAATTTGAAAGCATTGGAAAATACAATTCACTGAATATGGTCTGAGATCTCATATACCACCTACCAACATCTCATATAGTTCATACTAAGTTGAATCCAAGCAGTATTAAGAACAAAATTTGGTTTAATATTATTTTTAAGTGTTGGTCATAATAATTTGGCTACTCAGCAAATATATACGTAGTATGATCCATAAAATCGGGGTGTAGAAAATTTTACCCTGAATAGTTCACAGTACCAAAGCACATCCAACTTCTAAGCAATCCCCTTGGGAGACGATACACTTCTGCCAGCGTTCGTATAACTCTTGGAACCAAAGCTTGAAGCCATTTTTCGCAACCTTTCGTAAGACCTGTGCTGCTCCTTTCTTCTCATTTGTTGACACAAAATGGGGTCTCTGTAAATGTTTTTTCATTGATGGGAGCAGGTAAAAGTCACGCTGGATTAAGTCTGGTAAATAGGGAGAATATGGAAGCAAGATGATTCCAAGTTTGGCCACTTACGACGAATGGATCATCGAGAAGTGTGTATCTTCTGCAATTTGTGCAAGTGTTTGGCGAGGATCTTTTTGAACACATTCCGACCCCAACGCAACATTTTCATCGCTGAATAAAAACGGTCATCCAACAGGTTCATCGTCTTTGATGGATTATTGGCCCTCTTTAAAATGCCGATGTCATTCGTAAACCTTGGATCTGGCTATGGTAGATTCATAATTCACCTTATTTAGCATTTCCGCAGTCTCCATGGGTTTTTTAACTATGCATTGTTAGAATTTAATGTTCAAGAAATGCCATATTTCTTACATTGCAGAATAAAGCTACCTAGACTCGGATAATAACAGCTGTGCATGCAGTTCGGCCACATAACATGAACTAAACCAATCTAGCCAGGTAGGGAAGGATTTGGAAAATCCATTTCAAGTGGTTTAAATTTGGGTTCTTACTTTCGTTATCAGCAACGGCCACAGTCTTGTAACTTTTGGATAGTATTATATATATATATATATATCGGAAAGGTGAGAAACATTCATGAATAAAGAAATATTCTATGTCAGTTGACAAAATATCTGAAAAAGCAGTCTCAGACTTTGATTGTTTTACAAAAGTACATTTTTCCCTTTATTTCCTTATTCAGCTGAAGATAAAACTGTAAAAGGACAGGGCAATGCTACATATTGGTAAAATAAAACCATAAGAATATATTAAGATATCCGACTACGTTGAAAACGTCATTTTCGGTCAAAAATCACATTTTCTTATTATTTGATATTTTTAAAATTCAAACAATTATCTTTCTAAATCTGCCTTTGTTTTGTCTGTGCGATAATTAGAAAAAAAGTTACAGGTGTTTAAAATATTATTACAGCGGTGAAATCGAAACCGGAAGAGGTGAAATCGAAACCGGAAGTTGACTGCTTAACATGCTTTTTACCCATAATTTTTGCAATTTCAACCCATTATCATTTTAAAAACAATTTCTGCTATTTTTTTAAACTATTTTATTGATAGGCAACAATTTCAATCCTTTAATTGGACTTTTGCGATTGGCAACATCTGTTTCTTTTGACCTCACATGTTTTTGTTTTGATTTGAATCTTTCGAATGTTGCTCGCAAATTTCTTCAAAAACCTGATTTTTTTTTGCTTTAATTGTACAATTTTTAATTGTTAATTGTTTCTGAACATTCTGCTTTTGATATTTTCTGCTTATAAGGGTTAAAAAATGAATCAAATTAACCTCTTGAAAACGCAACTATGCTGGTGAGACATTTACAAAAACAGTGGAAGTGTTGACTTGTAATGTTCTTGACTTGAAGTACTCAAACTTGTAATGAACGAAAACTGGGATAAGTAAAGGTATTTTCACAGAACAAAGAATGTTTTAGTGGAAAATTAAGAGGTAATATAGAATATTTTATTTAAATTGGGAAGTGTGTTTTCAAGTTTGTGTTTCTCAAATTGTTTTGAGAATAATCTGTACCTGCATGAAGATTACATGTTTGGACTGACTTCTAATGTGACTTCAAAAATGCTCCAATTAAAGTTTTATCGTCCTTTTTTCAGCTACTGAAAAGCTAAAAAAGCAAAGTGTTATTAATTTGCAACTTATTTGTGGAAGGTGAGTGATTGAAAGATGACATTTTTCTGTGAAAAAGCTATGTGCTAAGCTGAACTGGCCTTGTATGACAAAAGGAGCATTTAGACTTTGTGAAAGAAAGTCTTGTCTGTGCCACTACACAAACGGCTAAAGATGTCATGAACGACACTGCTTTTTAAGCGAAAAGCATTACAAAATGTTTCAAAATGTCAGTTGAAGAATGTGGAATATACGTTGACGGCAGAGACACATGGACATTCATCGCTAAATGTGGATTCTATAGAAACTTTATACATTGACACTGGGAAATTCTACATTTGGAAATGTTATCAAAGTTTTTTAGAATTCTATAAGTCCAGTCATACATGCGTGTTCCTGCAATCATCTGGGATTTACTTCAAACATGGTGCGTACAAAATCTTTGTATGTTTTTGCACTACGAAATCTTAAAAATATGTATTTCTTTTGTGATGGTGATTCCAAGGATACCTTTCTGTTAAAGATGTGTATGGTGTCAACAATGTCATCATATGAGTGCATAAGATACTTCTAAGAAAGATTGAGTAGTCGGAAAATATAAAATTTAAAAAAAGGCGAGAAAAATCTTGGTGAGAAGAAAAAACTTATCAATGTTATGTTTAATAAAATTCTACACTGTTTTAGCACTGACACCAATCACGCCAAAGCTATGCTAAGTGCTACAATAGCAGTATTTTTTCACTGTTGCTCCAGCAGGGAGAAACCCATATATGGGCCGTGCCCGATTTGAGCTGAGAACTGGTGTGACTATCAATGAGGAAACGACACCAGAAAACAATAAACAGAAAAAATTGTAGGTATTTCTGTGAAACTTTCAAATATTGTTCAACCTGTGTACACAATGCAGTATGATAAGTAGTTATTATAAAATTGCCTCCATGGTAAGACACAAATACAAATGTATCATTTAACGCCTCTTTGTGGTAAATCATTTTGAAAGAAACTTTTATCGAGCTAAAAGCATTTTATTTGGGTACCCATATATTACCGTCATTATTTTTAAAAAAAGCTTTCATTGATGTGTTAGGTATTTTGAAAGCATTTGACATAAATGCAGGGAATTATATACTGCGTGATGAGAGATTTGTTGACATCTTTGGAGTTGGTGACTCGAAACAACATTTTATCTTTGCCTTTTTTAAAATCAACCAGAAAAAAAAGGAGGCCCAAAGAAAGAAAAAATTTAACAAACTTCCAAAGAGTGAAAGTGTTAATTATAAATCAGGAGAGTTTTAGTAATATACTTGTCATATTTTGTTTTGAAACTGATTTTATAAAGTTTAAATGCATTTTTCTCAAAACCATTTTTTTGTAAATTTCATGATATTTCAAACATGATATCTAAAAAACTATTAGAGATACTTGTATGAAATTTTACACAAATGTTATTATTGGTATTATCTAGAGAATGACCTAAGAAATTGAATAATTTTTTCGTTATTTTATAGTTGTATTTCTTTCTGAAAGTTACGATAATTTGATTGAATTTCCTAGTTCGCAAGCTCGACTGGACATAACTTTTGATTCAAAATAAGTAATTTAACACTTGTAGGTCATTCTCTAAAAATGTGTTTTAAAAATGTATTGCAGCAATATTTATGGGAAATATAAAATATTTTAAGAAATAGAGTGTTTGAAAAAATTCCAAAATTTGATTAAAATTTCTTTAAAAATTTAAATTTTTGCAAATTTTTATGTACATATATTATTTCTAACTGTACATTTTATTATTGTATATAAAAGTGAAACTAAAAATGTAAAAATATTAGGGATTTTTTGAAAACTTAAACAAAAAGTCTCCGAACGTAGTCGGAGTAAAAACAAAAATGTTATTCGGGAAATCCATTGGGAAATCTAGAACACTGCAAGAAATATGCGATGCACTTTTCATTAGATTGAAACTGCGGTAGGAAATGGATCATTTTTCATAGGTTTTGGGAAGATTTTATCGAGAGAATACTGAGAACGCGAAACAACGCTTCGTTGTTCTTATTGCTTCGCATTCATAACGGTAGAACATTGAAAAACTAATGTTTTTCTATATTTGTTTCCAGGAATTCCATTTGTTTTTCGAATTGAGTTACCGACAATACCATTTTTTCTCATATAAGCTTCAATTCGTTGAAATAAGTAGTATTCGTTGACGATTGCGAAAATATAAATTATTTGTATGAATGTTACTTTGCCTGAATTTGCATTTTTGCACGCGTTTCATGTCTAAAAATTGTGGACACAATGAGTTGCAAAGAAGATATATTTCCTTTATCTATGTGAAAAATGATTAATAATTTATAATAATATGTGTTAAGTTGTACAACATTATTTAAGTTTCCATGGAATAAAATAGTTTAAAGAAAATAATAAAGTATAACTTCTTGGTCTTTCTCCTATATATTTAACTATTTTGCTAATATAATGTTTTGCATTATATTATGTTCTTAAAAATAAGCGCTCACATCCTCTATGATTCTTTGCTTGTCTGCTAAGCTTCTAATAATTTTGAATTCTTTTATATAATTAAAAATATTCAACAGGTATCAGAATAAAAATTGTCAAAAAGGACATATATTTGATTTTATTTTGCTTTTATCAGTAAGAATAGTAACAGGTAACAAAAATTTGATTATGTGGGAATTTTTTTCTTGAAATCACAAAAAAATCTTGCAATTAAAGTTACAATTTTTCTTTCTCTTAATGCTTCAACATATTTACAATTTCTTTCCCTTGTTTTTCCAAGGAGAAATAAACTTTTAAAAATAATCTTGGTTAAATGTTTCATTTCCTCTGTATGTGTTTTATAAAGCGTAAAGTGATATACTTAAAATTTTTTCGTGTCTTGTTTCATTGCATCCAGTTTCTTTCATTTGCTTAAAATTATTATTTCACTGTTCTTTGTTTCAGATTCATTTAAAATTGATATTTTTTTTAACAGAAATAGGCTTTTATTGAACATTTTTATGGTTTACATTATTCATTTCTGACATCCTTAAAGTGGCCGGAATCCTACCAATTGAGGAAATTAATAAATATTTCTTTGCATTGTGCTCATTTACTAATTCATAGCCTACTTGTGAACAAATAAAGTTCAATTTTATGTAAGAAAATATTGGATTTTACAAATATAACTCTGTGAAATTTCTCGTGATAACGTTATATGTAAAATGTACTTTTATTTACGAGAAAGCATTCTTACGTCGTACCCTTTTGTATCTTTAAGAAAGGGTGTATCGAAGTTTTTAATTTATAAACATAATCCAAATAGAAGCAATATTTATACGTTATTGTTATAAGAAATGTTTATTTTTCTAAGCAGTTCTTTCTGTAAATCTGTATTCTCGTTATTTTAGACACAAAATAAAAAGTATTAATATATTTTACAAATTTAATATTTATGTATAGAAATGGTCTTTTTCAAACTCAAATTGAAAGAATTGTTCAAGGAAATTATCATGATATTGGAAGCATTGAGAGCTAATCATACATTATTATCTTACTGATTTATTTGACTTTTATGTATGTTCCATTTTAAAAAATCTAAAATTTATTACTTCTAGTTTTCATTTTTGTTAAAGTATTAAACATAAAGTATTTTTTCAGGTAGTGGAACTACTTTTAAAACAAAAGGGAACTAAACTAAAGTTGTACTAAAGATATAAGTAACCAACTCTAAGGATTGATTGAATAAAATGCAAATGATTTTACTTAAAACATTGGATTCTAAAATCTAAGGTACAACCAGTCTTTTCTATTGTTATTATTTTTCATTTGTGGTTTGAAAACATTTGAACTTACAGATTATGAAATTTGGAAAAACTTATATTTTAAGACTTATACAAATATTTGTCGTATTCACAATTATAAAGTCAAGCATAATTTTTAAATAAATATTTGAATAATTTAATTCTTGTTTAAATCTATAATTTCATAGAAAGTAAATAGAAAAATTTTGAGGTGAAAAGTTAAAATATTATTTTAATGAAACCAAGTATTTTTCTTTATTTGCAATACATTGATGAGACCGACTTTCCATTTTGCCAATAAATTGTTAGACATAAGAATGAGAAGCAAAGTCCAAAATTAGGGCAACCCTTGTTCTGGCTGCTTTAATATCTAAATTGATAGTAATATGTCGGAAAAGTTAGTCCCAAAATGCTTAATTGGAATAATAATTCCAAACATATACCTGGGTTCTTATAGCATCAACACTAACTCCATAAAATTGAAGAATATCATTCCCTAGGCTGAACTCGCCACTAATATAATCTGTATATGGTGTTATAAATAGAGTAAGGAGCTCGTATCGATATTTAATAGATTTGGGAGTTCCTCCAAGAGTGCCAGAGAGATCCTATCACCGAAACTATGATCTCACTTCTATGATTTTTACCTTCAACAATTTTAGATTGCTAGTAACGGTAACTTTACATCAGCACACCAAATCATTCACACGTCAAATTAAGCTAGAACTTGTGTGTGAAGCAAAAATGAGTCTGTTATTTTATGGTCTTAGTAACATGAACTCTTGGTAAGTTTAAAAGGGGTATTTTTCCTCACACACTTTTAGAGTAACACATACACACACGCAAGATGTCATCTTCCATATAGTTATTGATTATAAAATCATCTGCGTATCATAAATTCAGATATTTCTGTCCTTCTTCCAGCAAATTGTTCTGAGATGAAGCAATCCACATGTTAGAATTCCTCCTTTGAATCAAAAGAGCTATAAAGTTTCTTTGTACTAAACTGCAAGTTGTGTTAAAACATTCTAGAATGGAGAAGTGTTAGCTTTTGGTTAACCGTTATCCCTTCTTATGATTTTATATCATTTATTTTAATAAGGAATATCTCAAACATGGGCAATAATACGCTAATACAAACATTTGAAAACTAACCGCACAACATAGCCCCACACAAGTAGCGTTAGTGGAAAATTCTTGATTTCCACTAAATTCTATACTAACCCATTCCTTTTCTTTTTTAAAAAAATAATTGTTGGCATTATTGCTTCTTAAAACTCTATTGAAATTACTTATAATCAATGTATAAACTAGATTTTTGCCTCTATTTTGACTCTTTTAATGGTGAACATTTAAAACTCGATTTTACCTCAGCTTTTTGAAGTGTTATCGCTTCTGAAATCTAAATAATAAATATATAATAAATCTCCAAATACACTTTTACATATTGATTCTTTCATTGCAATTTAATAAATAATGAATCATTAAAAGAACATTAAAAATAATCTCCCGTAATGGAAATACTTGTACTAAAATTGTAAAAAATTTAGACATAAAATTTGCTATCAAACATATTGCTATATCATACATACACTTGCTATTCGTATTTTGTAGCCTTAGAAAAACAGGGACGTTTTAAAATTCAAATTTTATACCGTTTCATCTTTAATAAAAAAAGGTAAATAATTTTGAAGTCAAAGTATACTGTATATGCAATTAGTGCCATTTAATTAATATTTGCTTTCGTTAGATTTTTTAAAGCTCACAGAATCGCCAATGCCAAGTGAACATGCTCACAAACTTATGACTGGCGTTTTTGAGTTATGCGTTTCAATCCCGTTGTCCCCAAAGACCTATCGTGTAGAGATACAAAGGCACGTTGATGTCCTCACATTGGTGTAAGGAGGGTCAGCCTTCATCATTTGACCAACAATCAAAATTACGCGGTTCGTTGGGAATGGCAATCCTACAGAAACAAATAGGAATATTAATTAGAAAATCAAATCAAAATTAAAATATTTATTTCTAAACGGTTGCAAACTGAATTATGATTTGATAAATGAAAAAAATGTTAATTATATTGCTTTATGGTAGGGATTCATTCATTTTGATTTGAATTTTGATAAATATATACGAACATTTTAAAAATCAATCCCATATCGCAAATTCTATCTCAACTTTGATTCTTCTTACTTATTAAAGTCCTTTTTTAACTGTCACAGATTCCACAAATTTATCGGATACAATTTTTTAAACAGACGAAATATAAAAAATCAATCAAATTTAAAAGAAAAAAAAACAAATTATTATAACAAAGAAGATATTAAAAAAAAGAAACATATTATAATAATCGTAACAATTATACTTAATAATAATTGGAATTTTCTGTGATTTCCTTAATATAGTATCCTTTAATGAAAACACGTTTTTTATATGAAAAGGTGATGAATTTTAGTGAAACTCTGAAATTATAGGAAACTAAAATAATCACATTAAATGGTATTTTAGTTTAATCACAAGAATTCTTATGTTCTATCTTTAAACTTTTTTTAATTAATTTAATAAATAACCCATATGATGATAACATAAAATGATTTTCTTTTTTTCTACGAATTAGACTTAAGAAACATTTTTATCGATTATCATTGAAACGTTAATCTTTCAGAAAATATTTTGTTTAAAAAATGTTCTGCTTACCTTTTTACAACTAAGTTTTTGAAGAATATTTCAAGAGTAGATAGGAGTTTCCAAAACCTTGGCAAAGATCAAGAACATTTGATTAATTTATCAACAAGCTAATACCGTTAATGAGGTCATGAAAAAAATCTAGAATTTACGTATAATTATTGATAAATGTACCGAATTAAGAGCTTATGGCATTTTGGAAATAATAAAGAAAGGAATGTTTCACATGAAAAAGAAGTGCTCGTGTCAGAAACTTTCCTAACTGATACAAATGCATTTGTTTTTGTTACATCTAAGTGTTTTGTTTCCAACAATAGTCAGATAAATTACAAACTTGTAGATTGTGTAATGATGAGGAACTCTTCATGTACTCGAGGGAAAAAAGACGATGACATTTAAAAAGTAAATTTGTAAAAAGTTATATCTTTGCAAAACTGTATGCTGATATAAGAAATACTTTAATTTAAAATGTACAATTCATGAGTAAGCACTACTAAAATATTATATATGTCATGTCCCACGCCGGCTGGTAAACAAAGGAAGACATCATCTTTAATTAAGGTATCCTACTACGTTCGGAGCCGTGATTTTGCAAAAGCGTATAAATGGATAATATTTATGATATTTAGTGTCACTTAGATTAGAAAATGTATATAAAACGGTTTTAAGAATAGTATTACAATAAAAAAATTATTTAAGTACACTATTTTTGACAAAAAATGATCATAGAATGACCCATTATCAAACTATTCTCCTTTTGTGAAAAATGTTTCTATTATAATAATATTTTGCCTGTATATAGCTCAGACCTGTGTACTGAGGCTCAACGAGAAGTTTTGAATTATATAACTTGGAAGTGGGTTTATTCGTGTTTTACGATAACCGAGGGGAGAAATTTTAAGAAAACAACGCCGATAATTATCTCAATTGGTTGTAACTCTGAAAACAATGTGAATTTTTCAAAATTCATTATTGAGCCTCTGTACAGAGGTCTGAGCTAGATACATACAACATATTATTGTAATAGAAGCATTTCTCACAAAAGGAGAACATTTTGTAAAAAGGTTATTCTAAGTTAATTTTTTGCCGAAATATTGTATTTAAATAATATTTTTTGTGAAAATGTCCTTAAAACAATTTTGTACGTGTATTTTAATCTAAGTGACACTAAATTTCATGAACATTATCCTATTATGCGCCTTTTTAAAATCAGGGTTCCGAACGTAGTACAGTTCTTTATATATATATATATATATATATATATATATATATATATATATATATCTTGTGATGATTATATATTTATATATATATATTTATCTTGTGATGATGTTACATATAAAGCAATGAGATGAAAATCCTTAAATTAACTAACAGTTTTATAAGCTTAAGCTCTTAAACAATAGCTGTACATCGATAAAAGTTAATAATTTTATTTTAATAACATATCGAAATATCATTTTAATGCTATATTTATACTTCATACACGAAAGCTTACAAAAGGGTTTAAAAATTAATGCTGTTTCAGTATTCTGGAATTTTTTCCAAAATCTTTAGATTTTTAAAATGTAAAAGCTACACTGTAGATATATGTTGGGTTCAAAATTTTTGGAATGCATTAAAAAGCAACACTTGATAGTATGCATGTTTCAATATACCATACCTTTATTTTATTTTTCTGGTTCAGGAAAATTATAAGAGTTTTTTTTACAAGTAAATTACACTATTCATCCAGAAAAGGTCATATGATTAAAGTAAGATTTATTAATTGTTTTTAAATTTCTGAACAAGAATTATCAAGTGAGCATAAAATTAACTTTGCAAAACATAATTGAATAATACTACACAAAGAATATAGAGTTAAAATTAAAAATTCATAGAAAAAGCAAAGCATAAAATTTTTAAGAGCAAAGTGTTTTCGATTAAATGGATTTGTTGAAAGTGCATAATTAAATTCAGTGTTTCAAATTATAGTTTGCTTCACAATAAGGGTGTATATACAATTTGATTTATTTCTCCTATTTTCTTCAAAACATTTTCCATCTACCAAAAAAGGAAAAGAAATGTATCAAACTTTTATAAATTTTATTAGTCATCATATTGCAAAAGCCCATATATAAATGTATGTTATCATGACGATTTAATAAATATACCCATATATATATATATATATATATATATATATATATATATATATATATATATATATATATATATATATATATATATTCTTCACTTTTTCTTGTTTTTCGAACGCAATCATATTCATTAAAATATACTCCTTCTTATGCTCTGAACCTTAACAATATTAAAACTCAATGCCACAGCATGCTCTTCTATTTTTAACCGTGTGCAATTTACATACTCATGCCATTACAGTTAATAAACAGTTTGTAGAAAATAGTCAATTATAATTTAAAAAACTTAAAGATAAATATCATTCATGAAAATTTGATTACTTAAAAAATATACAAGAAATTTCTTTAAAAAAGGGGGTTTTTTTGGTTGTCTAGAAGTCACATTTCAAGTTGATCACGTTTTACAGCACTGTTTTCAAGCTAAATTGACTCGAAGACGGAGAAGCAATACTTTTGCCTTAGCTCGTTTTAGATCATTTTGTCACTCCAAGAAAAAGTATATCCACTTATACGGAGTGAAGGCTACTTCACAATGTAGATCTCTATTCAAAACGATCAGCTGTGTATTTTTCTCTGAACAGTGAATCCAGGTTCACATTGAAGAGAAATTCGGGGCGTCTGCTGATATGTAGGGAACTACGCACCAGATACCAGCAATCTAACTATGTTGAAAAACACGTTTGCAGTGGTGGTAGAATCATGGTTTGGACAGACATGTTTTCTCTTTCGGTAGTCGCACTTACCTGCAAGTGTTCGATGAAGAAACTTTGACTGAATATCGGGGCTTGATTCTTGATCGCTACATTCACCATTATACTACTGAAGTTGGTCAAGAATTCATTTTGAGGGACAATAATGCCTGACCTCAATGAGCTGTACTTGTTGAGAACTATTTTGAGTAACACTGTTTGGGGAGGATGGAGTAGCCACAGCTCAATCCCAAAACCTGAAAATTATTGAGCATATTTGGGGTTATCTTGTTAGATGCGTTGCTGATTTAAATTCTCTTCCAGGGTAAATACATAAGCTATAACAAGGATTATTCCTCCGTTTCGGTGTCCTACATTTTAATCAGTAACATAGAAAGATGAAGTTTTCAGTGGTTGCTATTGAAGGTGGATGCGTTCCTTATTGAAATCTGTTTTTGTAATGTTTTGGTGACATTTATCGCAAAAACTCTTGCTCACTTAAAAAGGTAAGGTCAACTAAAAAGGTCTTTTTTTGTTGTAAATCATTTTTTGTGTTGAACCAAAGCAAATTCTGTGTCATATATTTCATTTAAAAAACCTAATTCGTACACGTTTCTTGTGTTTCTATCTTCATCCATCTTTGAAATTATTAATTGTAAAAATCTAATGCAAAAAATACAGTTTTGAAAATTGGTTCAGTTAAGTAAAAACAATAAATATTTCTTTCAAAAGAAGTTAAATATGTATTTAAATGTAAGATAATTTATTTAACTTCATAATACTAGTTAAATGAGTTAAAATATTATTTATTAAAGCTGCGTTTGTAAAATGAAAAGTAAACCTCAAAGTCTCAAAATTTGTAAAAAATATATTAGATAAACTTAGGTTTAAAATTATTTAAATATTTTATGGGACAACAGGGAATTTTAAGCCTTTCTCTAATTGCTGTATGAAATTTGTGATATAGACACCTTAATCGAACTTCTTTTTCCATTAAAAAATAAATATTCATATTTTAACCCCTCCCTTTTTCTTACTCATATTTTATCTTAACCATTATACAAGTTCTATATATATCATGTTAATTTTCTTTTCTGTTCCCTGCTGTTATATCTGGGCTTAGAACTACTTTGTTTTGATAAATCATTCTACATTTTCTGAGCAAGAGAGAAAAAAATAATATTCGACACCATTGTTTGAAAAATTGAAAACAATGTGACAAGATATATCGAAATTCTTCTTCGACACGGAAACAATGTTTCTGAGAAACTACATTATCCTTTCTGATAAACATTGTTTGCGACAAATATTATGCGAAATGTATTTTAAAATGATTTCAGACAATTGTGAATAATTAATAATGCAAAAGTTGTGTTTATTTCGTGTTTATCTTGCAACGTTCAAGCACAACGCTAACAACTGCTAAGTGGTGATGGAGAAAAGGGGAATATTACTTACTTATGAATATAGTATGCTTTGGTATAAAAATTTAGTGTGTTTTCATGAAATAATAGTACATACTCGTAATCGGTTGTATGATATGGTCTTAGTTTTAGAATTGGTCTTAGGCTGCATTTAAGCCTTTCTATAAAGTGATGGAAGTTTCAACATTTATTTCAAAAATTAACGAATTAAATTTAGCCTGTGAGATGCGTAGTTAGTAAAGTAGAATGTAAAAAAACGGCAACTAACAAAAAACAATAAAAAGTACAAAATATGAAAGTTCAAGTTTAAATTCCAATTTCATAAGTTATAGAAAGATGAAAAGTACAATTCCAACATAAATTTGAAATTGTTTTGATAGAAAACCTTAAAAAATAAGAGAGCATTAATATTATAATACTCGTATAAACATTTACCTCTATTAAGATCAGTAAAATTAGTTTAGTTTTCAGGAATATTCTCTGCAAGTTCTTAGACAAAATGACGAAGACTTATCTGTTCAACATCAAAAGTTGCTGAGCATACGGAATAAAATTTAAAATAAATACATGCGCAATCCTTTTTTTTATCCTGGACAGTTTTAAATAAGGAGAAAAAGGGAATATGTTCCAAGAGCATATTTCAATTATATTTATAATATCTTAAAAATAAAAGAATTATATTGTATACACATCGTAAAAATATTCCTTTCATTTAAAAAATATATGAATGAATACTGGTGTGCGTCATGTATTTAAGCCTTTAACTGGTTTGCCAGCACACCGTAAGGACACTGATGTTTTCTTCTTTCTACTTTTGATTTGCTCTCTTATTTTTTAATTCTTATAGTGAGATTATTCGGGCTAGATTTTTTAAGACATGCAGTTTATCCTTGGTAATGAAATACTTCTCATCCGGGATTTTATTTGTGGCGAAGACAGGAAAAAGATAATTGTCTATGTCCCCATTGTAATGTAAGCCTTAGAATTACGCCATTATTCAAACTATATATATATATATATATATATATATATATATATATATATATATATATATATATATATATATATATATATATTATGTATATGTATATATATATATGTATGTGTATATGTATATATATATATATATTTATATATATATGTATATGTATATATATATGTATATATATGTGTGTGTGTGTGTGTGCACTCACAAAATCTTCAAAGTTTGAAAAAGAGGGTACGAACATGTATGATTTTTGTATGAAAGAAATTCTTTTAAGTTAAGGAATTCTTCATAGCATGCAGACTTAAAAAACATAAAAAAACAGACATAAAAAACAAACATTTAGGGAATTTTAAACTCCACTAGTATAAAATAAAAAAATAGTGTAGAAGCTTTAAAATTGAAAAAAAAAATTATTAAAAAAAAATTCTTCCGTCTTCGCATTCTGTTAAGTGTTATGCTTAGTTATTTGCAATGAAAAATAAACCCTTTTTAATATTTTGTGCAAAAAGAAATACAAATTACCGCGCTATGGGATTAATATGAAATGCAATAAAAATATATTCAATTCTAAATTTAAATCTCATTGGATTTGGATATTCTCTGAAATGGAATAGGCATCATCTATTATTTTCTTTCATATCCAATTTGAAGTTTTAATGTGAACTCTTATAATTTTAAAATATATTTTTTCGTTTTCTTTCCTTCTTTTTTTTTTGGCGCGTATAGGCTTTTAATATTTTATAATTTTTCTTCTTATTTGTTGATAAAGAGTGTTTACTCATAACTACTTCATGTCCTTTTAATTCCTGCCATAATACGAATCGTGTATTACTCTAAATTGCCCACAAATGTAATCATTTTTTTTTATTTAAATTATCTTTTTTATTCCAATGGCGTGACTGATGATAAATAAATATACATCGGGGAGGTGTTAAATTCAAAGCCAACGTACAGAATCAAAATGTAGCACAAATTTTTATCATCCTTTAAATAGATCAGTTACGTTGTTCTTGAACTTGGCTCTATCAAGTAATCCAATGTTAAGAGTCCCAATGCAATGGCTCTTCAGAGTATATTTTCTGATTTACTAATCAAATTAATATGTTATAGAACTTTGATGCTTAAACTTGTTTTTATTGATAAAACTTTCTTCAAGTACTTAAGCTTAAAATTTTATTCACATTTCATTGACAAGTTTATCGTCGATTCACTAGATTTTACTTATTCAATTGTTATTATATCTCTCATTTTAAAAGAAAAATTCATTTTACTAAATATAAGAGAACTACTTCAATTCCATAATAAAGTGTTGTAAAATTTCTTATTTAAATAACAGGGTTTTTTAGATTTTATATATATTTTAAATGGGTTAACTAATCGTCTGACACAAAAGAATAAAAATGAAGTTTTCCTGCCTTAAAATGAATTATTACGCAAAATAAATATTTAAATAAACATTACGTAATGATTATTACGTAAATGTGAATTGTTAACTTTCTTGCACAGTATGGTTTATGAATTATTTTAATATCATTACTAAGTAGCTTTGCTTCTAAGACTCTATTAAACAATTTAATATAACCTTTTGTTAGAGATATTAATACGTTATTTGTAACAATCAATCGGAAAATGCAACTTAATTAAAATATTTTTATAAGCCATCGAAAAAAGTAATTTTAATTCATTTTTTGAATAATTTCTTAAAAAAACTGATTTTTTTGTTAAAAATTTCAAAACGCTTTCACATTTTATTTTTAATTCAAATACCTTAACATCTTCCTTTTCTATTAAAGGAAAAAATAATCCATACATAAAAACGCGATAATAATTATTATTTTTTTAAAACTTCAGAAATAGGCATGGTATACTTTTTTATTTGATTATTTATAAAAAATTAAGAAAAATATTTATCCCTGTAACCTTAAGAATATTAGAAATCATCAGTCTTAAGTATTGCTGATATAGCATTTTTCTTCTAAATTATATTAAAAAGTAGACTGTTATTAAGGGTTGAAATATTTCAAAATAAACGTATTATTTTAAAAAAAGTTTTTAACTATTCATAATTTATATCAGAGATTTATTAAAGTGAAATGCATTTCTTCAGGAGACTGAAAAAATGTAACATGTCACTGGAGATCAGAATATTAGATAAATATATTAGATAAAATGAATTTATGCAATTTCTAAAAGGAAATAAGAAAAGTAACATTTCTTTAGTTTTATCTTTATTTTTTTTTATAAAGCTATTTAATCTTTGTTGGAAAAATAGACGTCGTACTTTATTTCCTTAAAAATTCACAGTTCTTTCAAGAGAGCTCACCTTGAATTTTTAACTAGATACATGAAATATTAATTTCTAATTTTCTTAATTGCTATTGTTCAGATAATATAGAATAGAAATAAGTAGAAAGAGAGAATGTATTATTTTTAACTTCATGTGTACTTTTTAAAAAATTTGTATTTATTATTTGCTTAAATAATCTTATTTTTGAATGTAAACTATTTGTATAAGATATTTATTCTTTTAAGATATTTAATTTCAGACTTTTTAATCATTTCTTTAAAGTCCCTGTGTACTGCTGTTTTATACATAATTAACTCATTCGTATTTTTCCTTTTTTCAAAAGTAAATAAATTGTCTGGTATCGTTTACAATGCCATATTGCAGATTCTAAAAGTAAAATAAAGTTGTTTTGTTTTTTGTGGGGGTGTATAAAGATCTTTCAAAAAAGACACATTCCTTAACATTAATAGATTTTTTTGTTCCGTTTTGTTTTTAACACAAATTGATTATTGTTAAGAAAAATTGAATAAAAATAAGCCATTTTATCATAATTTCAATCCCAAATGCTCAGTTTATTTAATAACGATGCTGAATTGGTTTAATTCCTTATCTGTGTTTAATATGAACGAAGCATCCGCTTAATAATTGACATAACGTTTGCGTGGTTCGATTGTGGTAAATACTTTAAGACATTATATAAGAAAAAAGTCCTTGTAGATACTTTGCATATAAATCCAATGTTTCTTATGAATCAAGTACATCTAAAATAAAATACACTTTAAAATAAAGTGTTTTTATGTAAAAAATCTATCTCCATAAAAAAATTAAAAATTTGTAAGTAAATTGAAAAGAAATAGTTGATTTTTAGAATAAAAGATATCCCAAGAAACAGATAACTTTAAAAGGTACTTTACTCAACGAAATGAATATTTTTTACCCCAAAATAAAAAAAAAATGTATGATAGACTACTGGCTTTTAAACCTGCTATGCCAAGAAGGCAATATGCTAAATACGTGCAATTTACACAAGAACAAGATGATGTGATAAACAGGTGGTCAGCCTTTCAATCCATTAATGCTGAACAGGTACTGGTAGTGACATTTAGAATGTATTCTAATGAAGAAATTGTACAGAAAACTTCTGAAATAAATCACATTTGAACGTTGGTGTCTGATGAAAAGCCAATGTGATGCCCTGTTAAGAAGCAGAAATGCTTACCAGCCCATTTCCGACTTTGACAAAGTCCAAATTACTGCCTATTGGAATTTCAGTTTGTCATATCTCAGTATTGCTGATCACATTACTTAAAATACCATGACTGCCTGTAGAATATGGTATCAACGGGTCCAGGATAATCATGTGAAATGCCGTACTGGATCTGAATGAACCGTAATCTTTAACATCCGAGAAGAAAACATATGTTACCAAGGTGTGCTTAGTTGATATTACAGCAACGTCACGAGCTCTGAGTCAAGGGATAAGATGGTTTGCAAAACAACAATTATTTGCTTGAGCTGTTCGAATTTGTTTAATAGACGTTTGTTGTTGCAAGGACTGCCAGCTCGTCGAATATTTCTTCAGATACCCTTGAGGCTACATCACAAAGTTGAGAGCCTTCAATTGTTCGATCCACTGTTTCTGTTTACAGCATTAAGGTGATCGCATCCGCGTTTGGCAGAATTGTGGAGAACGCACGTTGTCAGCGGGTATTTGACTTCGTCATACTAATCCATTACCTGGAGGGTATGGGAAATACCATTGAAGATACACATCTGGATTACCTTTTGTTTGCAATGATGATCCTATAAACCCCAGTCGTACATTTCTAATGTGTTAAGGTCCATGGCTCAATCCTTTCTTCGAGACCTACGAAGTGCTACGTTTCGGCAGAGTAATGTGCGACTGCATGTGACCGGTATTGTATACACCTTTTTTACAGAATATGTTCAGCTACTATCCTTTCTACCATATTCTACAGATCTCTCACTAATAGAAAACAAATAATCAATGGTTGCCGAGTAACTGGTTCATCACCATAAGCCAGCCATTATACCTAATGAATTGTGGAATCGGATAGAAATTGTCGACTCTATGCCTAACTCTATGAGCTGTTATTGCTGCCAGAAGTGATTTTACTGCGTACTGATTTGTCAGATGAAAATGTAATCACTTATTATTTACATTTCTACCTATTGTAGGAATTTTAATAGCCAGTAAGTAGTAATTTTGAATGTGTAGACAAAATCGATGCCTTTTTCTTTAAATTAGTTCTTAGTTTTTAAAATAAATAATTTTGTTTCGAACAGCGCATCAAAGATATCTGTGACTAATAGTCTTTTGAAAATCGCATGAAAAATATCTAGGATATTCCCACGTAAAAAATTCATAAGCATACATTAAATAATTGTTTAATAATTTTTTTTAAAAAAAGGCATAACATATATCTCAATTTCGAAAATAAATTAAAAGATAGAAATTAACTATACACACGCACATTACGGTACAACACTGTGACTATTATAATCACATAATAAAATATCAAAGTTGGATCATGCCCTCCTAAGCCGTTTTCAGATAAAAAAAAGTCATAACTTGTATATATATCTTGTAATCTCGCAGGATTCATTACTTATTATCTTCCATTACATTACTGAAATAAATTACTGAGATAAATAAAAATAGTAATCATTTACATTGAGAATAGAAACATAACATTGGAACTCACACAGTTATTTCATACTTATAATATTTTCTCTTAAGAGGATCATTACCAAATATAGAGTATCATATATCCTTTACTGAAACTCTAGAAATTTATTCAAACGTTTCTTTTATCACTCCAATTGAAGAGATTTTTTTGAGATTAGTGAGACCATTGCTTCTCTAAGGATTTCTTACAATGCTTAGAAATTTTAAAATTTGATTCATATGATATATTAATTGGCAAATAGTTATATTTTTATAGCATTGGAAGAAGAGAGAAGCTGATCATGATAGAAAAGAACAAATTAAGTTACAAGAGAAAAATATTTATAAATCCACAGAGTGATTGGAATTTAGAATGTTGGTAAGTTATTTTCTTTTACAAAAAGTACAAAATGGTTTATCTAAGCCAAATTATTCACTTAAACAATGCGCAATAATGCTCGTACATAATGCTTAACATAATTCTATCGATGCATTTTATTTGATCTACGTAACTTAGGCTCAACTTAACCTTTTTACATCAACAAAAGAAAAAGAGTCATGAGTAAAAGCGCCTTAATCAATGCAAATAATATGATAAAGTTATTTTATTCCAGGGAAATAACAATCTAGAACTATCAAGCGAAAATTTTGTTTTTAAAATATTTTCTTTATTTAACTTACATAAAAAGAAATGTAGTGACATATGTAAAATTCAAGAACATTGTTCCAGTAATATGATTTTACATATATGTGTACCCATGATTCTTCCTTGCTTGCTTGCAAAATTTGCTTGCAAAAATTGAATTCTTGCTTGCAAAAATTGAAATATATTTTTAAGTTTTTCCAGTGACACTTTTTTGTCTTTTAATCTACACTTGCGCTTACATCACCACTTTTTTTCTGAATTATTTCGTATTTTGATTTTTAGGAATCCTTTCATCTTTTTTTTATTGTGTTAGAAAACATCTTGTATCAAAGAAAATTATAATTAGTTTTATGAAAGCAATTGCAACAACGTTTAACTGAGGCCTGGTTTAAGACAGAAAGCAAAAGCTGCAGAATTACAGGGTGTTGCTAACACTTCGTCATCTGCTTAAGTTGAGGAAATAAATACGTAAAATTTGGGGGGTTAACTTGTACATGCAGCAAAAGGTTTAGATCATATTTCGCACACTTTTTTCCCCGATTAATTCCTTCTTATAGCAAGAACTTAGCCATGAACTCCCAAGTGAATAACTCTATTTTAATGCATAATAGAAAAAATATAAATTTAGCATTACTTCTTACACCAAAAACTTGGTCGTGAACTTACAAGTGAAACAACCATATTTTAATTTTTAATACATAAATAAATAGTAAATATATATATATATATATATATATATATATATATATATATATATATATATATAACTTTGATATCTTAAATTGTAAATATTGACGTAAAAGTAAAGTATAAATAAATCACTGTGATACCTGAAGTAGTATTTATTCAAATTATAGCTTTTGCATTAAAATATAGAAGCGCAGTTTATTTCCAATGAGATGGGTGAACCAATAAAAGCAGTTATTTTCATAACAATACAAAAAATACTACTTTCTGTTAAAAGCACAGAAAAATTTGTTCCATTCACTTTACATATCAGGGTCATGCATAAAAAACTGTTGATTAAATGTACGACTATTTTACAGAAGAATCAAAATGATCACGAGGTCTCTAACATGGTCACCAAAGTCGCCAAAAGGGGTTACCAAGTCGCCAAAATAGTCGCCACCAACATGGTCGCCAAAAATGATGCCAAATTGGCTCGATCGCCAAGATTTTACTAAACTAAAACTAAGGAGTTAGAAAAGAAAAATAATTTACATTATTTACAAAATAATAAGTAAAAAGGGTTTGTACATAAGGATCGTAATCTCCTTGGCCAAGATAAGGGGCAAGCTTACTGTCATATTTTAGACAAGTTATTGCATGTGACGGTGAGACTCCGTTTCTATTTAAACTGGCATAGACGACCGAACCGTCGATAGGCCTACTTCCGTGCGACGCTTGTCATTATTTGCACTTTATGTATATATCTAAAAAAATTTATTCTAAAATTTTTAGTTTTTAACATGTAAAAATCATGAACAATTTTTTAAACTTTCATAATGATGGAAATGATTTACAAATATTTTACTTTATATTAAACATTTCGCGGTCCTACTAATGCTGTCCTCGCACATCCAAATAATTTTTATTTTTCTCTGTTGTCTCAATAGTCACATGAATCCCCAGGGAAGCATAAGAACCACTTTGGGAACCTTTGGTTTAGATATTTGAATGAATGAATAATGCATAGAGCGTTTCCAACTTAATACCGATATATGTATATCCCTCGTATTTATCCAACAAAATAAATGAAATACATTCATAAAAAAGCTTTCAGAGGGGGGGGGACTTTTTTAATACAGATTTTGAAAATTATGTTTAAATTGATATTTTTCCTTCAAAACAATATTAAGATGTTTACTTTTATTGAAATTACACAGAAATCATAGAAAAATTAGTTCAAAAGAAAATGGCATATATTTATGTAAATATGAACAAAGTCATACTGTATTATTTGTAAGAGGCTTTCTATTGTATTTAGTCTTCTAATCTATTCTTATAATATTAAGTGTGAATTTATTAATTTCAATTTCTGACTGACAATTTCCCTCAATGATTTCTAGACTAAGACCTACATTGCTACTCTTACGAATAGTTATCACCTCAAAATTTATCAATCCTCAATAAACCAAGTTGCAATTAATGAAGTCTATTGGGTAAAAGCGGATTTTAAATATTACACGTTCCTCTTGTTAAAATTCCAACAAGTAAAAGAGCGGTATGGGGTAAACCCTCTCTATAGATGGCGTTTCTCTATTTATAAAAATAAAAATAGTTATTGTAATTAGTTCAGTTATGCTTCCATAACATGTAGTTGTTTTCACTTGTTAAGGGTTTACGTCAGTGCTTCTCAAACTTTCAATACTGACGCCCCCTTTTCAATCACAATTTTTATCGCGCCCCCTATACATAATAATTTACTGAATGCAACAATAATGCACTTTTACGATAAAAGCAACAATATTTATTATAAACCGTACAAATTCATGACATAAGTATTAAATTTTGTATGTGTTACTTTTGCAAAAAAAATTAAGAATAGGATAATTACTAAGTTATTTTTCCTTTCTCTGATTTTTAATATGGAACATATTACAAAAATGCGGTGGTTGCTTAGGAGACAAAATATAGATATCAGCTAAATATAGAAAATGAACTCAGAGGGTCAATTTCTTATCTTTTTTCAAAAACTTTGCTCTGTAAGACAAGCCCATGGAAGTAGCTAATAATTATTAAACTTGTTCTTAATTTAGTATTAATTAATTAGTCATAAAATACTCTGTGCGCCACTCATACATTAAAAGCAGTGTTTCTCAAACTTTCAATACTGGCGACCCAATTTTCAATCATAATTTTTGACTCGCCCCCTGGCCAATAATGTATTTACTGCAATAAAAATGCATTTTGAGAGAGAGACGCTAATGTTACAATAGGATCTTAATTATAAACCGTACAAATTAAACGATAAGTATATTAAATTTTGTGTGTATATGTAACTTTTAAGTAATATATATTTTAAGAAAATTACTTAAATATATATATATACTTAGAATCTTTCTCTAATTTTCAAATTGGAACAGATCGCAAAATGATGTATTTAATTAAAGATTTATTTCCTTCAGAATTCATTTCTCAAAGTACAAATGTCATTAGAAAAATATCACTGTCGCTCTTCATATTCAAATCTGGCATTATAGGATACGTTTGCGTGAGTCTGGGCAACCTATTGGACGTCTGCGCAAAACATGGCTTTCTCGTACAATTCCAGTCAGTTTTGGTCGAGATACTCCTATAGCTACCGAATCTAGCTTGGATGTACATTTTTTTAATTTCCACGTTAATTGTAATTCACGGTAATTAAGTATTTACGGCAGTAGATTCAATATCATACATACATTTTTAAAGTCGTGCAAACATTCGACGATAATAAAGAATCATCAAGTACACACGAACGAGCATGGTTCCGAAAATTAAATCAAGGCGATCTTCTCAAAAATACTTAAATTTTGGATTTACCACTACTGAAGTAAATGATGGAAAAAAGCCCCAGCTCGATATGTGTTAAAACTTACAAATCTGTAGAACAACATGTGAAAGTTGTTTTTAAAACATGTAAAATCATTTAGCTATGTTGGCAAATAATTTTAAAAAGTATTTTCTGGATGAGAACAGCTTGGTAGCAATTTGTGGATTTCTATTCAAGATACTCCAGAAGGGCTCTCAACTTCCGAAGAAGAAATCTTCATAGATTTCACATCAGTGAAAAATTAAAAGGCAATTGCGTAATAAATTGCTCAATGGATGAATTATCTGTACTGAAAACAAAAGCACTTCGTATACTATTACCATTTTCAACACTACCTTTTTCAACCGGATTTTCTGCAGTGGATGCCTTGAAGACAAAATATAGATCTCAGCTAAATATAGAAAAATAACTCTTTAAGTGTCAATTTCTGATATTAAACCTTCCTTTGAAAAACTTTCCTCTACAAGACAAGCCCGTGGAAAAGTCCCTAATAATTATTAAACTTGTTCTTAATTTAGTAATAAGATTGATTGATTAAATATTAACGTCGCACTGTTCAGCTGCACGAGGGCTTTTGACGACGGACCACGTAAATTTGAACCATGGTCAAGTGACGTGGATGACACCTGAGATAGCACCCCTCTCCCCTAACTACCACACACACCAACGGGAAAATGTTTTAACTCTCAACAGATTATCGGGTCTTTAGTGGTACTGGGCTCGAAGCGTGACGCAAGCCACGATCTGATACCTATACCACTCGGCTACCGCGGCCAAATTCAGTAATAAGAAATTATTTATAAAATACCTTCTTCAGTACTGATACATCAAACGTATACTGGCTGAAACACCGACTCTTCACGAGTTCATTTTTAAAAAAATAAAACATTCTTCTTGATATAATATTAAAACTGTGTGCACACGACATTGTATACAAAAATGTAAAATGATTTTTTTTTAGATAAATGCTATAATTGTAAATAACTGTTTAAAATAACTGTAATTTTAAATAGCATTTAGAATTATGTTAAATTATGAAAAAGAATATAAAACGATGAAGAATAATTGTGTTACTTTTTAACATTTAAAGCCAGAAGACTTCAAAAAATGTTTTTAACCCGGGAGCAGGCACGTACTCGTATTAATGGTAGTTAGGGGGACTCAGTCACCACAATCATTTGTTTAATCAAATCGGAATTCTAGTGAATATTTTAATTTATGGAAAGTATACTTACCTTCTTTCAAGAACTTTTCAATTATTTGATGATTTGAGAAAAAATCCAATAAAACTGAACTAAAATGATTCAAAAGTACATGACCATAATAAAATACGCCAATCAGGCACTTTTCACTAATATTACAGAAATGTTAAATCAATCAATTCTTTTCCAAATATTGTAAAACTCTTTTATTTACAATTTAAGTGAAAAACAGACGCATAAAAGATGGGATGGAATTAATGTTGATTGATTGATTGAATATTAACGTCGCATTGTTCAGCTACACGAGGGCTTTTGGCGACGGACCACGTAATTTTGAACCTTGGTCAAGTGACGTGGACGACACCTGAACTGGCACCCCTCTCCTAACTACCACACCACACCAACGGGAATTAATGTTGAATAACCATACCATATAAGATTGAAGGTCAATCAAATGATTAGCAAACGTACTATGCAGCCTGGCTGAAAAGTGAATCAAGTCTTTCTTTTCTTTTCTACAACTAATGTACAGTATTTCTCAATAATAATTACAGTGATGAATTGTTTACCTTCTTATAGAATTTTTCTCAGGATCTGGGTTTCGTTTTTTTCTATTAACGAGTAATATTTTTATGTTAAAACGTAATAAAAAAAAAATTCTTATTGAAATACAGCAAATAAAACAAAAAATGTTTTTTTCTTTAATTTGGTTTTGGGATCAAAGATAGCTATTTGATGACGGAAAAAGCCAGATAATAAACATAAATTATGTCAGTGTTGTTGTGTGTATTTTTTTTATTATGGAAGAAAGAATTTTGTTTTACTTCTCTTTCCGGTTATTTTTTAAAAAATCTTTAAACTTTCGATACGCTCCCCAGGGGGCGCGCCCCACACTTTGAGAAACACTGGTTTACGTTTAAAATTAGAATTTTTTGGCAGGACTGAGTACGTACATATGTAAATAAAACATTGTTAAAAGTATAAGAAGATAATGTGGCTGGTGGAGTCCTTTTTAGTAGGTAATCATTCATTTATTGTAAGTTATTGTGGTTTCTGTAATCCCTAAGCCATCGCTAATAATGGAAACAAAATGTACTACAACATATTCGATGTATCACTGTACTTCTTTGTAATACAAAAGGTTTCCCTAGGGGGAGTGAATGCACGAGTAATTGTTTATTAATACATCACACTCTGAAGAGAAACAAGGGTTATTGGTCATGGACCTTGTAATTTTGAACCACCGGAAAGTGACAAGGACACGATGCCTGAGTTTGCCTTCCAATCCAAACTATCACACTACGTCAATGATAAGGCATTGAGCCCTTACATTACACTAGTACATTAGTCTCTCTACTCCCTGAATCTTCCAGGATTTGAGAAATCAAACCTACTGCACGACAGCACCAGCCAAGAGTTCATGACCTTGGGATAATCCTCCCCTAGGGTGATTATCTCTTTGAGTATCAGCGTGAGCTATAGAGGCGTAGGATTAACGAACTAGAAGGAAACATTATCTTTATATGACTTTATTAAGATCTTCAACTTAAACCGTTAACAAATTAGATTATAATAGTTTATATGAGAGAATCTACGATGATAAAACACACCACACACAATATATTTATAATAACGACTTAACCTAACTCGGACCACTATCAATAACTGAATCGCTTACACAAAATTCTAATGCAATCACTGATCCTAATATTAAATAATCAATCCTACCTCAGTAAACGATCACACTAGTTTTAGATGAGGTCTTGCGATAACTCGTGTGCAATGGTATGCACCTTGATTAATGGATCTTTATCACGCATAATTACTATTCTGCGCCACGTAACGTTATCTAAAACTTATTCAGTCTAGAACCACGGACTTTTTACGTTCCTCTAATTGCCATCACTTGCCACAAATTGCCATCGTGCTTACTCTAAATTCTGATATTTAAAAGGTTCTTAATTTGTATCTCTCTTTCACACTTCACTTCTTGGATTTGGTTGGAAATTAATTCTGGCCCCAAAGAACCCAAAGGATATGTTAAAGAAAAGACGCGTGAGTCCGTCACACCACAAAACAACAGGGAAAATAAAGCGACAGAAAAACACATTTCCTTTCATTTATACATTTTATTCAGAAGAACCTATTATATTCTTTATGCAATAGTCATTTCCAGAAGTGGAAAATAATTCCGCAGTCTGTGTCGCTTTTTTTTGTCTCATGCCATTTGCTTTGTTTTGTCATTCTTTTTATTTCCAGCCATTTGGGATACACTTCCAAAGGTACTGTTTTTTTCTTTTTTCTTTTCAGGCAACGTAAATCATGTGTGGGAACTTACCATGAAAAGGGATGAAGACCCTTTATTTGTCCAGTAGTTGTTTCATTTGATGATAAAATCTATAGAAAGTGAGTTTGTGTCCCAGAAAGTATGCCTTGCTTCACAGAGAATTTAATTAAGGTTGTCAAGTACGGCGAATATATTGTGATAAGGAATATATTTCAGTTCGCATTGATATAAGTATTCTTTCAATGTCTTAATCATATATATATATGAAAGTAATAGGTAAAAAAAAGAAAAGTATTTGCATCACAAATTCATACTTAAGTGAATATTATTTTTAAATTTTCGGCAGAAAATGAAGAATGGTAGAACCTAATCCAGAGCAAATACAAAGAAATCAAATTTATTTATCACAAAAATATATGAAACATGCAATAATAATTTTCTTATTTCTGAATGATTTAATTTTTCTCTAAGTGTCCTCTTGAATATGTTTTTGAGTTTTCGTCTCAATTCCAGTATTTCCAAAACTTAATTTAAAAAAAAATAGTTGGGGGTGCTGGGATTTTTTTAAATTGTTTACGTACTTATTATTTTTTCATATAAGAAAGCTGTTTTGCTAATCCTTAAATATTTTTTTCACCAAAATTTTCAATATTATCATCTACGAGTAATACTGATGTATTACAATTAATTAAAATGGTCATAAATATTTCAAATTATTTTGTTATATGAAAGTAATCAGCTCTTAATTAAATATTTAAGTATATCAGTATATGTAGCAAATATATCATTTAGTAGCTAAAGCACTTCATTAAAAAGAGATGTTAATTTTTTAAATTTAGGTATCTGACTACTGATGCGACGCTGGTTTAACTTAATTGATTAACCCAATCCATGTACCCAATTTCAATTACCCAGGTTCTACTAAGGCTTCGCATCATAGCGTATGTTAAAAATTAAACACTAAATCTCTAAAAACAATAAAACAGTACACTAAATTAAAAGGCCGGATCTTTAAATAACTATTTAATTTATTTTTTGAATGACATGATTAAATTTGAGTTAATGTACAAATTGACGCATAACAAAATTCTACTTAGCTTTGAGAGAGGGAGAGAGTGACGGAGGGTGACCTCGGGTAGTGAGTGCGTTTCCCGGCTGGAGAGTTTTTCTGGCAGTCGTAAGAGGGATTAAAAAAGCCCCGAGAATTCGCGAGCCAACCCTTATAAAGGGACGACCGCACCACTCGGAAAATCATCCGCTTCAAAGTTCTGGCGGTAAATTTTACAATTCCGATTGGCCAACAAGCTGTGCAAGGATACAGCTTCGCCCGCCATAGAGTCCGTTGATCTGAGGCACCCCCAAATTCCTTAGAAATCCGTTTCCTGTAAACAGGGCAAATGTAAAAACTGCAATTGTATCTTGGGGACCGGCGGCCTCCCATCACTCCTCCCCTCTTTCAGATTAACAAAACTATAAATAAAGAAACACAAAAATTTCAGTGAAGTAAATGTAAATACAAAATGCAATAGCGTCAGCAGTTCCAACACAAGAAAAATTCATTGAGGAAAATGTCCATATCAAAGTGCAAAATATATATATATACTAGCAGACTCGTCTTCCTTTCAACAGGCACTCACGGACTCCTGATTCACAGACGTAAGAGGGATTAAAAAAGCCCCGAGAATTCGCGCGCCAACCCTTATAAAGGGGCGACCGCACCACTCGGAAAATCATCCGCTTCAAAGTTCTGGTGGTAAATTTTACAATTCCGATTGGCCAACAAGCTGTTCAAGGATACAGCTTCACCCGTCATAGAGTCCGTTGATCTGAGGCACCCTCAAATTCCTTAGAAATCCGTTTCCTGTAAACAGGGCAAATGTAAAAACTGCAATTGTATCTTGGGGACCGGCGGCCTCCCATCACTACGTTTGAAACCATGATTTTGAAAAAGCGTATAAATGGATAATTTTATGATATTTAGTGTCACTTAGTTTAGAAAATGTATAAAAAATTGTTTTATAAGAATAGTATTACAATAAAAAACTATTTAAGTACAATATTTTGACAAAACATGCACATAAAATCCACCATTTTTCAAAATATTCTCATTCTGCGAAAACCGCTTCTATTATAATAATATTTTGCCTGTATATAGTGTATATAGCTCTGAGCTCTGTACAAAGGCTCAACTAGAACTTTTGAAATATATAACTTAGAAGTGGGTTTATTCGTGTTTTACGACAACAGAGGGGAGAAATTTTAAGAAAAAAACACCGATAATTATTTCAATTGTTTGTAACTCTGAAAATAATGTGAATTTTTCAAAAATGATTGTTGAGCCTCTGTACAGAGGTCTGAGCTATATACAGGCAAAAAATTATTATAATAGAAGCATTTTTCACAACAAAACATTTTGAAAACAGGTTATTCCAAGTTAATTTTTTGCCGAAATATTGTATTTAAATACTTTTTTTTGTCAAAATGTCCTTAAAACGATTTTATACATGTGTTTTAATCTAAGTGACACTAAATATCATGAAAATTGTTCATTTATGTGCTTTTTTAAAATCACGGTTGTTCCAGACGCAGTCGGATACCTTAAGGAGCTAATTTTAAAAAATTCTACTTACTACAGGTAAAAGATACATAAGCATTGAAATAATTATTTAATGGCTAATGCTCTTATGTCTAATTGGTAGGGTGGGTCATGGCCATCCATGGCCATGGCCATGGCCATGACCTCGAGGGAGACTTATCATAAATTCTCGAGCCCTGGGTCCATTGAGGCCCCTCCGTGTAGAGTCGGATGCATGTTAAATTCGTTATTAATCAAAGTCTTACGGGGTGTAGAAGTTAAAAGAGTGCGAGACCAGCTCAAGTATCACCCTTGCTACTTGACAGTGGCTCAAGATTTTAAGGCTTGTCACCAATAGCCTTGGTGTTGCTTTATACTACTTTTATTTTTCTACATTGATTTAACATTTCCTAGATTCAACTTCTATGCAACTAAAGGATAAAAAAATGCATCATATTTATTAACATTTTAATCAAGCAAAATATAAATAAAACACACACTGTTAGATGTTAATAAATAACAATAAGTTTATATTTTTACTCTATGTTACAAAATATAGCTGTGAATTATAAATGATAATAAACTATAATTCGAATTGTGATGTTCCTTCCTTTGGAGAACATCTCTCGAAGTATCAGCGTGAGCTAGAAGTGTAGGATTAGCGAAAGGACTAGGATCAAACATTATCTTAATACGACTTTATTAAGATATTCAGCTTAAACCTTTTTACAAATTAAATTATAATAATTAATATGAGAGAATTTACAATGGCAAAAATACGCAACACACAATATGTATATATTTATAATAAGACTTAATCTAATTTAGACAACTATCAATAAGCGAACTGCCTAATCTCCGATTCTAATATTAAATAATCAATCTTACCTTATTACAGCTTGGAGTAACGATCAATCCTCTCTTTGTATGCAATGGTATGCAACTTAGCTGATTCCTTCTATTCGATCACTAATAATATGTATACACGTAACGCAAAACTCAATAAGACTTGAACCACGAACTGTATTAACCATCAACTGCCACAAACTAACATCAATTTTTAAACATTATCTTACATTAACATCACGCTTACTCTAAGTACCGATATTTAAACATTTGTTCATTTGCATTTTCCCTTCACACTTCACTTCTTGGATTTCATTGGAAAAGAGTTACCATTAATTCTGGCCCAAAGAACCCAAAGGACTTGTTAAAGAAAAGACGCGTGAGACTTCACAGAATTATAATGAAAACCGCGTGTGTAATATAGTGTAAATTTGTATTTGGATGTGTGTAATGTCTTATCTTACTCTAAATTATATTTAATTTATGTTAAAATTGTAATGTTCACAAGCAACGCCGTCTCTTACGTTACAGTCGCGATTCAATGAGAACTTGGCGAAATCTGAGCGATAGAGCTAAGTTGACATCGGTTTTGGCGGCCAATGTTCTGACTAGGGCAACAATTTTGGCGATGATGTCGACCATGTTGGTTAGTTCGAGACCCTCTGGATTCTTGAAGAAATTTGTGGAGGAATACACTAAATTCATGCTCTATGATGCAAGCGGAATTTTTCTCGAAGTTTCCGCTGGGCCTATAAATAGAGATGTTCACCGAAGCGAGAGTTAGTTTTGTTTCAACCAGCGATTAGTGAGTATTGTTTCGACTAGCGACTAGTAAACTTGCCTTGATCGTGAATACCTATTAGCTCGGCTGTGCTTGTGAATAATATTTTACATACGTGTATTTTAGACACTATTGATTGTGTCTGACTGCTATTGAAGGTATATAGACCTTCTGAGATTTATTCTGAAAGCATTGCTGTTGAATCCTGCATTTGAAGGATTAGATTTTCGGTAATAAATTATCATCGTTCTTGAAGAACTGTCTTGTACTTTGTGACTGATTTGCATAAAATCCTCGAACCCCTATCAAAGTAATTTTGTGTGCTCCTAACCTTTGATATCAAACCTAAACTATTTCAAATTCTATCAGATACCATATTGTTAAAGAAATTATCAAATAAGGATAGCATTCCTGCGATGTATTGTCTATAGTAGCTAAGTAGTAGCCGCGGACTCGTACTATTTATATTATTTTCTAGAGAATGTACTAAAATATTTTTTGAGTTATTGTCTTTTCTTTAAAAATTGGTCTAAAAAAATGTCACATTTCTAATAATGATTACTCAAACAGCTCTGAAATTTTCAAATTTTAATAAAACATTAAAATTTTAGTACATCCTTTAGATAAATGCACCTATTTTGTTTCTATTACAGATATAAATGTATTAATTTTTTCTATAATTGCTTTGAAGTTTTTCAAAAATATCGCAAAAATCTCACTTATCACTGCGATTTTTGTAAAATTTCGATAATTTTTAAAATATTTCTATGTAGTTTAATGTACTTATTGGTATTAATTCCTAAAAACCATTTATAATGCTTTATTATGTTTTTTTAAAAAAAAAAAAACTCCAAACGTGTCAGGATACTCAAAAACGGGAGAATGAGTTGACACGTTACTCGACATTATCATTTAATTTTGTTTCAAAGTTACTCATATTCCTTTAAAAAAGAAAAGTTGTTGAAAAGTACTCATATTCCTTTAAAACTTTGCATGATAAACAAAACTAAACAACATTCAGTAAAGGTCTACTGTGTCCATCTCAATTTTCGTGACCAGGGACACTGATGCGCATGAGCAGATGTTACAGTCAGTCACCCCCAGTGTTTAGTTCCTAAGCAAACTTAGTATTTATTTGTCTACCCACTGAAGAGATGAAAGATTAAATCGACCTGGCCCAGCCCTGGGTTAAACTTTACATAGTAGTAAACAATAAATTATGAAATTCACATTGTTTACAACCGTGTTGTGAACTTGTTAGCAATATATGTGCTTTCCATTGCTTACTCCGTAATTTTTTTTATGCAATGAATAAATTATATGATTTATTAATTGCATAACAAAAGCAACGAATAAATTTAATTTTCTTTCATCGTGTTTCTATTGGCTTATCTCTATTTTCGAATCAAATGTTTTTAAAAGCATAAAACATATTTTACAGTTTTAAACCATGTTGAAATGACACCCGAAAAAACACTTTTTTCAAAACACAGTTGAAGAGAACAATTAAGACAGGCTAATTTTACATGTTGGGGCGTCATTTCATGTCATACGATTATTACAAATGTTATTGCAGTTCCAAACAATAACACTATGCTAAAAAATAAATTGATTTTTAATAGATAAATGTATCATTCCATGAGTAGTGTCTTAATTTTAATCTAATAATTCCGTCTATCAGAGCAATATTTCGGATAAGCCCCTAAGTTACCATGCCAAGAGAAACATTATTGCGTGTTTATCTTTATCATTTCCTTATAATATTTTTCTAATTGCGTAAAACATTTTCATAAAAATATTTCTGATAATAGCATATATAAATTTTGTGTAACTCTTTGATGTATTTCTGAAATATTCTACTTAATAGAGTTTCCTGTAAACATTCTTTAGAAATTTATTGTCTAGTTTTAAAATTAAAATAGAATAGAATTTTATTTAAATACATTTAATATTGAAAAACACTACGTTTGTGTGACCATACACACACACATTTGTATAAATTATGTTTTTTCTGTTTGAAACAAAACTAATAAAGTTTTCAATTTTTTTATTGCTTGTTTCTGAATGAAAATTAAAAATTTTTAAAATGCAAACACTTCCCACCAAATACATTTGTTACTTGTACATTTAATAATGATTCCATTTTGTTTTGGCATTCGATGTATAAAACCAATACTTGAATAATATATTACTTTGAACTTAATTCGAAAGATAAAAGATATACGATTACGAAACGTTTTAAAACTAAAACTTAAAAGAAAAAAAGTATTCTTGAAAATCAAATTTAACTTACTTTTACCAAAACATATTGGAAAGCAATATCTACAAAGCATTAAATACTCCCTTTTAATCTTTTTTTTAAATGGAATTGGAGTGAGTGTGTGATTGCAGTTAGTTGTAAATTACATTTCACTTTAAAAGAATTTCTGAGGATAGCAAATATCGAATAACACTCGGTGGAATAATGAGAATTTAATCATCAGAACTGTAAAGTATTTTTCTTAAATGTTCCTTTTCTAGTATGTAGTTATTTATTTTTTTCCGGTGGGTTTTCTGCAAAGATTTCTTTTCAGACCCAATATTTTAATACGTTTAAACCGGTTTTGAGAAAAGATTTTAAGGCAATGAATCCATTTGTTTTTATATACTTGTTTTATTCTTTAAATAGTTCAATATTCGTTTAGAAGCATTACATAAAAATTTGAATAAAATTTTTGATGTTATTTTTTATGAAAATTTCTCATTATTAGTTATAATGTAATATTTTATTCTTATAATACTTATAAATGGTAGTTAATATATATTATATTTATTGTTATTTAAGGGGTCACATACCTTTTAAAAAGTTGAAAATGGTTAAAAATAGTGAGCTCTTTAAAGCTCTATAATTTTTTTATTGTTTCCTGGAATGTAAATTTTGGAGGAATAAACAAATAGATATTACTTTACTTAAAACATAACCAACAAACACACTGCTAATTAGGATAAATTTTTAATTAGATAATTACAAAAAAGAAATTTTTGTTTTCTTTTCGCAAGTGATATGCATTACGCGCAGCTTTATAAAAAAAGTTATCAATATTTTTTGATGAAATTTTTGCTCAGTGTTGGAAATTGTGTTATCTTTAAAATGACGAAGCATGAAACACTGATTAAAAATTTTTAGTAAACTACAACAATTTAAAATTTAACTATAAAATTTTTTCAAAATTTTTGCTATTTTATATTTGTAATTTTAAATTTTTTCATTAAAAATTCAAACTGGTTCGTTATTTTAAGTACAGATATGATCAGAATCTACAGTAAAAATTTTATCATTTTCCATGGCACGGTTTTGAAAATATGCGCGTAATGAGTAAAATGACGTTCTGAGAAAAATTGACATCAAACGTAAAATTTACCACAGTTTTATATATATATTATTCTGGTTACTCAAACAACAACTAAATTTAAATTAAAACTAATGTGAAGTTTTTTAGTCAATAAACTTCAATTTATTAAAATTATTATAACTAAAAACATATATTATACCAATGCAGTACAAGCATCGAAACGATATCAAAAGCTACAAAATAATCAAAATGCAACAAAGTGATTCATTTCTCCAAAATAAAGTTAAAAAATTTATAGATATTACTTAAAAACAATCAATACCTTAATTAACATCTACTTATTATAAATATTAAACAATTTGTGATATGAATGCAGTGTATTACTATGATTCTAAAATGCTAAAATTCGCCACATGCATATGATGTTCCCTCTTTTTCAGTTAATTTCTTACAAGTAGTTTTAAATTGAATTCTTTTAGCCTGTCATACTTCTTTTGTGTGGAGATTAAAATGTATTTCTCCAGTCTGAATTCTTTTTATATCTACAAGTGTAACAAATTTATGTGCAAATTGACCAACAGTCAGACCAAGCGATTGCATAATTTTTAGTCTGCCTTGATTGCCATCATTAAAAATGACAATTGCCTCATTTGTAGATATATCAATAATCTTTCTACCACAACCTAAAGTTTTTGGGCATAATTTCCATATTAATGAGTTAATGGATTCATTATTATTTTGGGTTTTACCCCCTAGACATTTTTGTAGAAGTTTAGGTTGTGATATATCATTAAACACAGGTTTTATGGCATCCATTACTGCCACTGGCAATTTGTTACTGTGTCTAAAAGTTTCCACACTGCCCTCTACTACTTGATTTTGATATTTACACCAAGAATTAGGACCTACGGGACAAAAACTGTGCAATGGTTCTTCGTCGCTTGAACGTATATGGAAATATACAGCCCAAACAGCTTTTGCATATCTGACAGGCATATTTTATTTTGTCGGATTGCATTTCCATAGTACGTTGTAATTAAGTCGATCATTCTGTCGGTCAAACTTCCCTTTCCCCCAATCGACTTCCCATCACTGAGTTTGGAGCTCATTTGTTTTAATTTTCGTAAACGAGTTCCCATTCTTTTTTGAACATGTCCAACACAATCAATTTTTGAAACTGTGATATCTTCTCCATACGGATTGGATGCAGTAATAGATGAGAATGTTTTGGAATCGCCATTCCCGATGTAAGATGTATATCTCACAGAACGATGACTTAATGAACGCTGAAATATACGAACCATTCCCACAGTCTCCATCATGCCAGCTGAACCATTGTGGTTCTTCAAACATTCTTTAACGTGAAGAATTTTCCACTTTTTGTAAGCAGGTGACCCCTTTCTTCGTTTCCAAGAATCACATCCTTTACAGAAAGAAGACATCACTTCCGCATCAATACACTCTCCTGTTTTGTCTCCTATAACAGCACACACCCCAACACGAGAAGAATAGCCACGGGTTTTCCATGTTCCATCTCCACTAATTATTATATCGGAAGAATTTGTCAAAGTTACTTCTTCCAAAGCTGCACTTTGCATTGAAGCTTCTGCGACTTCTTTACTACACAATTGTAGTTTGTTTATAATGTTATTATAGGATTTTTCAGCAACTGGAGGAGGAAAGTCCATGACACCACAGAAAGTTGTCATTGCTGCATGACCCTGTCCAATTGTCCTCATTGCGTATACAAAACGTCTGTTTATTTCTGGAATATTTTTTTTCTTTTACCCAGCATTTTTGAATTTCTAAACGAACACAAGTCTTTACAGTTCTTGCATTCAATCGAAAAAACACTAGACAAACCTCTAACACATTTTTCTGATAGTTTAATATCACCACCACATTTTTGGCAAGTAGCAAAGTTTTGAATGTTTGTAAACATGATAGTTTTATCAAACACTCTATAGCCATCAAAACAGTCATCATGTTCAATAAAAGATGAATCAACATCTTGCAGCCGAATCTTTTTTCCAGATGCACTGTTGTTTAGTGATTCATCCTCACTGTGTACAGCTTTGCATCTCGTATGCATATTACCAGTAAACTTCCTTTTCTTAGGACGTTTACCAGATGGTCCTTTGGCAGATTCAGTCGAATTCATCATTCAAAAAATTATAAAAAAAATAATATTTTTCCTAAAACTTATCTTAGAGTAAGATACGGTATGAAAATCAAAAACAAGCGAGTATAAATTCAAGATTAACTTTTTCAAAACAAAGTAGAAGTAGAAGTTTATAAAGTTAGTAGAAGTTGTAGTTAATATTCAGAACAACAATAATAATATTTGAGGCTTAGATTCAAGCATTTGATAATAATTAGAATGAAAATATTAGAAACAGAGAAACGCAGCTGTCACCAGCGACATGACAGCTGTCACCCTGGAGCCAAAATGTAAACAATATTTAAATCGCCTTTTCTACTCTTTTTATTTTCTTAATAACGTCCGTTCTATTGGGAATATCTGCATGCGGTTTCTTTTAGAACACTCAGAAAGGTTTTCTCTATAAAATAAAATAATAATAAAAAATCGATTTTCAGGAAATTTTAAAAGGTATATGACCCCTTAATACAAAAATTCACTGACGTAGATAACATTTGAACGCCAAATAAGCATACATTAGATATACTGCATTAAACGTTTTTCCAACAATTTTTAAACTTTAAATTAATAATAAAATAAATATATGTTTTGATGCCACACTAGAAAATGTAATAATCTAGTTGAGTTATTGTTGTCTAGGGGTTTTATTAAAGATCAACCATACACAGTTCAAATTCCAATTTATTATTTCTCTAACTTAAATCAAAACAACTTGGGGGAGGAAACACCACACTACTAAGTATAAGAGAAATCACAAGTCAAAAATGATACCTTGTATCGCATGTTTTAATTCAAAGACCGAAATGTAGGTGCGGTACTTGTAACGTAAGTGTTACCGAACGAAACACATTATTACCGTCAGGGAGAGTTTGGAACTGAATGAGTGAGCATTACCCGTCTCATTGTCCTATCTTGGACTATGTAATATATACCAAATTTTCCCATATTTCCTCTAAATGTTTACCTCGCATTGTGTCTGTCTGTCCATTGTAACTGTGTTATTTTATGTCATTAAAATATTTTAATTACCCCGAGAATTTGTCCATTACTTTTGGTTTACCCAGTAATGACGTAAGAGACCATTGCAACCTTATATCTGAGTACAATTTAATTCATTTACTCTTAGAACACTTTGGACATATACGGTCTAATTCATCGTAATTATGTTATTAGTTGTACGACCACCGGTCGTTATTATTAATTTCTATCTTATGACTTAATCGTCAATTAGCAATATTTGATAATCCAGGTACTACTCGTTTATTAAATCTCGACTAGCTCTCAACTTACTTCCGGACCTAAAAGTCAATGCTTAAATAGAACCATTCATTTGAATAAATCGAGTCTTCTTCGGGAGAAACTTTTCAATAGAACAACAGTTAAAAAGAAATAAATTTACTCCAAGTGGATTAGTTACTAAGTTATTAATTGTAGTTTTACCTAGTAATACTTTATTTAGAGATCAAAAACTAAAATTACATACGATGATTTGAATAGACCTTTTACTAACATTGGCAGACATATGTCTCTTCACAGTACGTGTATAGTATGAATTATATTTAAGAATACCTTAAAAGAAAACGTTGTCTTCTGCATTGTTCCTTTATTCTATGTATGTAAGGTTAAATCTAGCAAAATTTTGCAACAGTGAATAGCGATACCTGGTTCTTTAAGAACCACATATCGCTGGATCCTTCCCTATCGCCTTCCTGGTTTTTAAAAATATCATTTGTATTCAAGTTTTAAAACACTTTCATATTTTAAATGAAAAAGAACGAGAATTTTTGCAAAAAAAAATTCTGGAGAGTTGACACCGTGTATCCTTGTAATTACTTTAGTTTAAATTGAGATTTTTGTAATGAAAACATTTTCGAAACAAATCTTTATTGCTGCATACCATTCATAACCTCTACAGAAAAGTTATTTTTCACTTTGGCTGGAACATTCAAGGAAAAGTATTGTGTTTAATGATCTTATGAGTGTTGCTTTGAAAATGTGTTCAGTTTTCAAAATCAACAAAAAAATCAGCTGTGCCAAGCACATATTATTTTGAGGAAGATGCAAAATTGATAGTACAAAGTACACTCATGTCCATAATTTAAGGATAATTTAGAATCACACAGAAATTGAACTCTAAAATAAAAATTTCACCTGTAGAATTATCACACACATCTTGAAGAAGAATATGCAACTTATAGGAAACCACCATATGGTGCGGATAGTACGTCACAATGACGAGAGTGTAAGAGAGGGGTGTATCAGGAATGGTTCTAAAGAAGTAAAATTATTCACAAGCACTTTAAAAGCCTTTCAGTGCAATAACCGTATACTTATAGCACAAAGGAAGCATTTGGATGATTTTTTACGTGGTAGAATTATTGGATGACGTGAATGTGGACGTACCCAGCTGGAAGTATCCGAGGAACTTGGAATCGCCATGAGTGTCATCTCCAGGCTTTGGCAACGATTCCAAGAGATGATGGTAATGTGAGTAGATGTTACAGAACAGGTCGCCCCAAAGTAACAACGCCGAATGCGTACCGGTATATTTGGCAGTTACTGCCAAAAGAAGCAGATGGAGCACAGCATCAGACCTGTCTCGTCAGCTCTCTTCATCTACCGGTACGACAGTTTCAAGGCAGATTGTGTACAGACGCTTAGGGCACATTGTTCTATATGCTCGTAGGTCTGTTAGATGTGTTCCACTTACCGCAACTCACTGTCCCCTGCGATTAACCTTAGCATGCATTGTGGACACTACAATAGTGGTCTTGTTTGTCTTTTCCGACGAGTCTAGGTTTAGTTTGCAGTCTGATTCTCGCCGGTCTTTAATATGGAGAGCGCCAGGTACCCGTTACCACCAAGAGAACACCATTGAACGACACCGTTACGGTGCTGCAGGATGGCTCGTTTGGGGAGGAATTATTTTTGGTTCCAGAACTGACCTGCATGTTCAGAGTGTACCGATGACAGGCCACATCTATCGGAATGTCCTTCTGGAACAACATGTACGTTTGTTTCGGGGCGCCATTGGTGTTGAATTTCTGTTTATGGATGACAACGCCCGCCCTCACCGTGCAAACATTGTGGACGAATGCCTTCAATCAGTGGGTATCACCTGTATGGATTTTCCAGCTTACTCACCGGACTTGAATCCAATAGAGCATGTGTGGGATATGCTTGGCCGACAAATTGCAGCTCGTCAACCCCCTCCCATCTGTCTACCGGAACTTTGGGGGTGGGGGGGAATTGCTTGATGAGTGGTGTAATATTCCCCTAGATCAGATTGATAATTTGATACTCAGCATGCCTAGGCGTTGTAAGGCCTGTATTGCATCGTCCGGGAGACATACTCCGTATTAACCATTATACTAACTATGTTATACTGTTTTTTGTAAATAGGTTCTTTTTTGAAAATTGCTCCAGGGAGTAAAAATCGTAATTTTTATTAATTATGTCAAACATATAGCATCTTTTTTGCTCTTTACCTTTTGTTTAATAAGTAGACTTTACAAATAAGTCAAATTTGTTCTGCTTCTGTCTCTTTCTTTGCCTGACTTCATCATCCTTAATCTATGGACATGAGTGTAATTTCATATGCACAAAATGAAACATTAAAAAGGATAAAGAAGAAAGATCTATTAAAAAAGGAAAAAAGTAAGTGAGAAAATTCTATTCCAGTTCTGAAGATAAAACTGTTACTATCTCTCTGTTTTATATCTGTTTTTATCACAGGAGCTTTTTCGTGCGATGTCTTCATTTCAAATAGTTGATTGATACTACTTATAAAAACTTTAAAATTCCTAAAATAAGACCACAATTATTAATTTTCAAGAATATCAGATACCTTTGGGATGTCTAATTGAAAGGAAAACGAGTTTCTAACTCAAAATGATTATAAGCAATAATTAACGAAAATGTTCTTCTCTTTTACGCTACGTGATATTGAAAATGTAAAACCAAGGCGGTGTAACTAAAAAAAGTAAAGAGATATTAGGGTAGAGATCAGTGCTTTTCAAAATTTCATTATTAGCACTCCTATATTCAATCATAATTTGCATCGCCCCCATTCAATAATAATGTATTCAATTCAATAATACTACATTTTGATGTTAAAGCTACAATGCGACATTAACGTGTTTAAAAATTCTCGATCTGATAGTGTGTTAATTGAACCTGACGCATATATACGTCTTACAGAATTACAATCTTTTCGGTGCATTTATATACATAAAATTATTCCGGAGATTTTAGATGCAATAGAATAACCTTGACAGTGTTTGCGAAGGATTTTACTTATCCAGAGGATTTGCTTATTTATTTCTTTTCTTTTCCCTCTCCCAATGTACAGTATACGCTTGCTTACTTGTTAAACGATGGTATTATGGAGTGAATCACGTAATTAGTAATCGGCATTTAAATAATTAATTATAAACCGTACAAATTATCAAGATAAGTATTATTTTTTGTATATAATTTCATATATGACAAGCCCATTGGGTCACTGGTAATTATTTAACTTTTATTGTTAAATTTGTGTTGTTAACATGTATTTAACTTAGTATTGTTAATTTTTTTAAAAATACATTGTGCAGTACTAACATATTTATAAATGTGTATTATATATCAGGGTATATGTATATTTTAGTTTTTATCATGTAAGAATGTATTTTATTTGTTTATTTTCAGTAAATCAATATTTTTTTAAATAATCTTTTGTTCCTGACTCTTCAATAGGCTTACGCCCCCCCTAGTACGGTTTTATGCCCCCTCACAGTTTGCGAAACACTGAGGTAGAGGCATCCGACTGAAAAATACACAGCTACGTTTCATACGTCAGCATGCGCTGAATACGGTATAATGGAAAGAACATGCATAACGGGCAACATCCCTGTAGTTAATTCTGACATAAAAATCACACGCACACATTGATTGTTTTCTTTCTTCAAAGAGCAAATATAAAATCACTAATGCCAGGTCATAGCCAATAGAGGCAGTTCCAGCAAATATATGATTTTACGAAGGCCATAGGGATTTGACTGTGAGAAGATAGTCTGTCCATGTTTCATATCTCAACAGACATCCATCTAGATATATTCACGGTACACCAGCTGTAGTAATAATGGTTTGAATAAGGAAATGAGACAAGTTTAGGGGGTACTGATATATCTAGAGGGATGCCAGTACGCATGATATATTACTAAAAACGATGATGATCTACCAGCCATTTCTGATACTATTTCGCAGCTTGTACAGAACAACTTTAATGTCGTCAAGTCTACAAAATCCATTTTTCGCCAATTGCCTACAAGTGACCTGCACTGATAGCATCTATTATGAATACCATTAATCCAGTAACACTCATTGCATCGCTTAGAATTTTGGAGTAGCATGAATGAGGAAACGGGGCCCAAATCGTGTTAGAAGAGGAGTCACGTCTTTTCTTGTCCATTAATAAGTGTGTATAACATGACACAGTTTTGGCGATAGGTCCAATCTAACTGTATGTGTACAATTCCCCATTCCACGACAATTTAGCATTATGGTTTAGGCATCAAATCGCACGATGACAAGTGATTTCTGTTTCATAATCGATGAAATTTCATAATTATGATGATACGCAAAAGGTGTTCTGTGGCTATTGGCAACAGTCCCATTCCTTCGAGTAGTACTCATGCACAAAGACTTTTAGCACTAGGATGTTGCCCTTACACAAAAACCAACATGATGTGCAAGTAATACTATTCCTCGACACTTTTTCTCTTGATATTTCTTAGATTGATAGATTGAACCCTTTCGGGCTGTTACCAGAAGCTGATTATTTGTATTGCTAGCACAGTTTTCAGAGTGCAAATGTGGAAAATGGTTTGTAAGAAATTTGGAACCATTCGAATTAGTGACTCTGTAACTCAACGCGATACTTTGTGTAAAGCCGTCTACGGTGGTTTTACACCTTATTGAATTGGCGTTGTTCTCGCTCCTTGTTTTACATATCAGTTTGAAATTAAAAAAAACTCCAAGCTAAAAGTACAAATTGAAGTTCAAAGTTTTGTGAAACAATATTCGAAAAGAAAAAAAAACACGGATTTTAACCGCCATCTAGTGCTTTGTAAAAATTAATATAAAAACGTCCCAAACTCAAATCCCACCGGTGTGATCTTGGTCCGCAGAGCAGGAAAAGCGCAATCACATATATGATACTGTGTGCCGTAAAGAAAGAAACGCGTGATCACATATGTGTGCCCATGGTCCTGAACAGGTTAAAAATAGTAAGTTTCAATTCATAAGCTTGGTATGATTTGCAAAATTTATATGGGAGTAGAAATGAATATCAAGAAGGAATTATCAGAAGTGAAGAAACTAGGTAAACAGAAATATGCAGGAATGAAGAATTAGTGATGTTTAGATTCGGAATATATATGAATGTAAACAAATGCGCCGGCTTAACTCTTATGAGAAAATCGGGCATTTAAAGGTTAGTGAGTTATTGCGCTCTGGATTTCTGTTTATATTTTGACTGTTGAAAGTTAATTAGTTTATTGGGCATCACACATTCTTAATAATAGTTTCAAAAATTATTTTATTTTTGTTTATTTTTATTTTGTTTAGTATTACAACAATAATTTTTTTCTCAAAAACGTTTGAATAGCATATATTCAAAGAACAAACGCTATGACTCATTTTTAAAGAAAAAGAATCGTTTCCCCGTTCTTTTACTGATTCATTTTTAATTCAGCAAGAACAAACGACTCTTTTTTGTTGTTATTGCGACCAGAAATATCATAACCATAAAAACAGTATTCATAATACTAATGTGATACTGAGAAAGCTATAAGGATTAATTAAAATTTTTTAAAAAAGATGTATTAGTGCTGTTATATTTAAAAGATTTGTGTGTATCAGTCCAAACCTAAACAAGTTTATGTGAGATTAAATTTATCATTTGGGATTTGCCAGATAGTATTTTGCAAGTTTTGCGTCTATTTTATTTTAATCATCATAGCAAATGCGTGAAAAAAATAGTAGTTTTTTTTAAATAAAAACATCTTTTTTTTTTTAAATTCGCATTTTTTTTTAATTATAGCAAAAATATTTGTACTGTGTATTCAGATTTTATAAATGATAGTAAATTGCAAATTTTAGTGTATTTGAATGAATTAAATATTTTATATGAATTTTTAAATGAAATTAGGCTTAACAGTGAAATTTACCTGGTCCCATGCGTGCTTATACTTTCGAAACGTGTGGGGAAATGTTTCTTTCTCCTTTTCCCGATTCTGAAGGGGTTAAAACACACCTATCCTCTTAATACTAATAAAAAACTTGTAAGTAGAAACTTCTGACTGTTTGTCACTTGCTGCCTGTTAAAAACTTGAAATGATCTTCTTTTAGACTGATGCAGTGTTTGTTTTGTAAAAACTGCGAACTTTGTTAATTCACTATACAATTTTCCTATTTCAGTTCGTTTTATTGTTTAGTAAAGTATTGCTTATTACCTGTTGTTTTAAGATTCTATTAAAATCAAATATATCACTGTTGATTGGGTACTACGATTTTTTTTCAATTCCTACTATCAGCTCCCACTCTCTATATATTTATTTATTTATTTATTTTCTTGGATTTTTCAATCGTAAATAAAATACATTTTAAAGCGCTCAATTGAGCTGAAATTTTATATACATGATTATTTTGGATTTTTACAATAATTTAATTATCATTAATAAAAATTAATTGATTAAAATTAATTATTTAAAGAATTACAAATACAGCCACTTAGAGACCATTTTGGCGACTTGTGTCAAAACTAGAAAATGTTTTTTCCCCACCTTTAAAGCATTCAGTTGAACTGAAGTTTTATATACACGATTGTTTTGGATGACATTCCAGTACTTTAATAATAATTAGTAAAAATTAATTACTACTTAATGTTGTGATTCTGTCCTATGCATATAAATATTTATATTAATTGTAACTATTTAATAAAAAGTAGCTAAAAAATATCTTTCTTTGTTGATCTAAGAAGGAATTGACTTCAATTGTTTTTTTATATTACTTGTTTCTGTGCTTGTCAGCAATATTAAAGATTAACTTTTATATCTTTTTATTATAATTCAAGAAATAAGAAAAAAATACAGTGATGTTTGTGCAGAATGTTTCTGGTTCACATACTTAAATATAAATATTTTCACTACTCTCTCTCTATATCAAATTATTATTTCATTAAATTACTTGGGTTTCTTGAAGTTTTTCCACTTTTTCCCCCTCCTTCACTTCACTCTCTTTGACAATTTATAATTTTTCTTTGGTATTTCATTTCATTCACTTTATCACTGTTTTGCTTCGATAGAAAAATAGATACTTACTAATATTATAAACGCGAAAGTTTGTGTGGATATTTATAACTCTTTCGCGGGAAAACAATTCAATGTATTTAAATGAAACTTTACAATAATATTCCTTGTACACTTTTAATTTATTCCTTTGATCAGTGTAATCACTATTTTTTTTAATTTCAAAATAAAATTAGATTTAGAAGGAGAGTGATAAGATTTTAACATAAAATAAATTCAACAGAAAGTAATATTAATGCATTACACTTCCAGATATAAATTATTTACACTATTTTAAGCGTTCATTACACAAAATTTGTAACAATGTGTTACTTTTGGTGAGCAGAGAACAGTTAAAGAAGGTGTTTTCAAAAATCGACTGACAAGAAACTTACGGGGAGTTATAAATAAATAATCCCTTTTGTCAGCTATTAGATCTACAGACTTAAAGTTTAACAAATATGTGTTTTTTTTGTTGTTGTTCAGCTGAGATATGTAAAAAGCTTTTTTTCTTGTTTATTTTGCAATTCACGTAAAATTAACTCATTGAAAACTTCTTTTTCAATCAATCTGTATTGCTTAATTTTTCAAGAAGAACGGGTATACCAGCTTCTTTAATATAATTCTAACATTAACTAAGACTGTATAGCACTTTATCTTTACGAAAAACTTTTAGCTATACTGGCTGCCATCCCTAAATGTCTTTTGATAATTACTAAATATGTACATCAAGGTAGGTGATTTCTTAAAAATTCTTTAGAAAGTCTGCAATAGCGAATTCAATTTTTAAGGTGAAATCAAAATTCTTTTCTTACGGAAAAAAATCTTTTACTTTCAAAAAGATTATAAACTTAATCTAGATACGTTTTTTATAATATTTCCTATTAATGATGTGTCAATCGGTTAAAATTTCCTTTACTACAGCCGGGGGAACTCTGTATATTTTAAGTTGAAGAGGAAATGAGTAAATTATGATTTATGCAATTAAAATGCTAATTAGAAATTTAATTTCAAGAAGTTATTAGATTATGTAATTTGAATAAATCAGAAAATTCAGACTCAAAAAATATTTTGTTCATGATTGAAAGAAAATTAGTCAATAGGCATTTTTTATATCGTGATATAAAACAGCAAGAAAAAAATCTGTTATATTTTTATAAAAAATGAACTAAATATTTAAATATAATATTTTTCATTAATCCCGAGATTTTTATGATTTATTCACTACAAATATTTTAGAAAAATGAATTATAGTAAATGAAAACACTCAGTAAAGAAGTTAAATATGGAATTAATCTTCCATTTTGTTGCTTTTTTCCAACATGTTACGTGTGAAATACTTCTATCTCATATATTTTTTTATTGTTTAAAAGATAAAAAAAAATACTCTGTGAATTTACTGAATATGTTAAAAAATCACCATCGGAATATGTTATATGTTACAAATAGCAATTTCAGAAAACAATTATCTATATCTGTAATGTAATAAATACTATCATTCATAATTACTGACGATTCAACGAATTTCTTTCGTGGATTTGACCAAAAAATGTCTACAAAATTTGAAGAATTTATTCATCAAAAAACACAGACACATGCCACTTATGCGAATATATGTAAAATATACTTTTTCATCGATGCTTTTTGGTGGAAAATAATAGTCCTCAATCATATTTATGCTTTCGTGACGCGTCGTATTCAAGATGATCGAAACACTGAAGTCGTGACTCCCACACCGATAAAAAAACGAAATATATTCCTTAAGAATCAACTGAATATGCTTTCTTTGCATAGATGGGCAGTAAAAATGATAATTTTTAAAACCAGAACATTCTTTACATGTGTGTTATGGAACTTTTATTCATTCATTTTCTTCATAAATATCTCATATTGTACAATTCGAACTAAATAAATAATTACTGAATGAAGAGAAGCATCATTTTATTTTTCTTCTCTCATAGTTATATATTCAATATACATTCATTTCTTAATAAATTTAAAATTCAAGCATGATAACATATGATTGAATTGAGAATTGTTTAATAAATATTATTAAAATTCAATACACATACAATATCATAAAATCGGATTTTTTGTTAAATTTGTGCGAAATGTATATAAATATTTATTTGTTATATACATAGAAATTTTTACGTATAAAACAGTTATTCAATTACAGAAAAAAACTTCAAAACTGAGGAAAATTTCTGAAACATTTTTAAGTCAGAAACCTGATCTGAAAAATCCTGAATCTCAAAATTGTGTGCACTGAAAACAAGTATTTTTTACTGCATTTTTATAGACAGATAAGAAAAAGATTTTTACTAAGCGTATGCATCTCTTAAAAAAGATTTTTTTATGTTTAAATTTATTAATATTTAATTAAATTTCATTCAAAATAATTTGAAAAAGAACTGAAACTGTGAACATTCTTTAAATTCATATTACTGAGCGCTTTTATTATATGTGGCATAAATATGAATGTATATTTTTTTTGATGAAGACAATTACTCTCAAAAAATGCTTGATTTATTTTAAAGAAATTAGTTTAAAATAAAAGAGAAAAAAACACTTTATTATAAAGCATTATTTATAAATTCGATTATAATAGGAAATGTTGTACTTTGAAGTATTTCATTTTAAAACGAGCAAAAATTTATAGTACCTGTAGTTTTTAGGCATGCAAAAAGATCCTCATTTACCATTCATATTAAAGTATAATTCTCTTTAAAAAATTTCTTCTGTTATTCTCTTTGTGAAAATGCAAATTGGTTGTCAAGACTTTTTTTTTATAATCACACTTAAGAATATTTTTTCTCTGTTTTTTTCTGCTCGTAAAAGTGACTTTTTTTTGTGATTACAAACACAGGCGGGTGATTTTGTTTTCATTCTTCTCTCTTTAAGTAGTTTTTTCTTATTCAAATCTTCTTTAGAAACATTTCTTTAATTTCAGATCTTATTAAATACATGCTGATGAGAAATAGTTTTCCATTTCGTTTCGTTATTTTGTTTCATTTTCATTTAAAAAAAAATATTTAGGAAAGCATCCTTCCTATAAGTTTTCTTATTATCAACAAATGTTTTTGAAAAGTATTCCATTTACTAGGATATCAAATCAGAATTTTTTTATTATTATGGAAACTGGAATAGTAGACTGAAGTTGTAGTTTTCATCAAATCTTATATACACTTTGATTGCTCGTAATTATTCAGATCTAATGAACAAACTATTACACTAGAAGTTTATGTAAACCAGTGTAATAGTAAAAAATACAAGATTTAAATTTTTTTAAAAAAAAAAGGCATAAATAATTTATCTTTTTAGATCAGTGTAATTACATAAAATACCATTAAAATTTTTGCATGGAAGCACCACAATTCATTTTTTAAACATAGCATACCTTGAAAAAATTATGCTTTAGTTTGTTTCTACTTATAAAGACATATTTCAAAACGTTTCGTCGTTTAAAAATAGGTAAGTTCTTTTAGATTTTGCATTTTTGTCATAAAAAATAAATATGTAACTTGAAATGAGGTGTACAATTTTTTTTAACTTTTGAATATTTCCTCTACATTTTAATATCTAAAATCAATTTAGAAGTATTGTAATTATGCGTCACATTTGAATAAAATAATTTCAGTGTTAATTTTTTTTAAATCTGCAGCTCAGTCAAAAGTCATCCACAACTCTAGATTTTGATGTTTATTATTTTTTCTTTTAAATGCAATTTAAGTTTGAAATATGTAAGTATGACTAAATTTTGAAATACGCATTCTATAAGCGAAAAAATATTGCTAGTGCATCCCCCGTGTATATATAGTATAAAAAATATTACAAAACAAAACTTATAAAATTACAAAGTATGCATGCACAGTTTTTAATTTTTATCAGAAAAAAAAGAAAAAAATATATTTATTAAGTACAAAACTCTAGCTGCATGGCCCGGTGCTGCACGGGCTTTCTCTACTTTTATAAATTTTCCTTTCCCTTCACAAAATCACAACTTCCATTATTCTCTTTCGAAATTACTTTGACTTATTTGTTTCTTTCCCCTCCGCTTAAACTGGCTATGCACGGGCTTTTTTTTACTTTTATAAGTTTTCCCTTCCCTTAACAAAGTCACGACTTTCATTATTCTTTTTCGAAGTGATGTCCTCGTCACTTGACAATGAATCAAAATTTCGAGGTGTGGCTCCAAAAGTTCTTGAGTAGGTGAACAGTGGGAATTTAAAATTCATTATCTCACTTTGCAATTTTTTCGTTGCAGTTTTTTAGCCCCCGGAAACGAAAATGTACTTTTTTTAAAAAAAATTAGTTGTACATTGAAAAAAGACAAAAAAGTAGAAATTTTTAAATTAACAAAACTCCACAACTATATTAAATGTTGAATTAAAATTGTGAGCGGTTTTTTTAAATGTTCAACGAACGGGGAAAAAGTTTCATGTAATTCTTTTTAGAAATAAGGTTACTAAATGTTTTATTTAAATTTTGAGTAATTTTTAAAACTTGGTAAAAAAAGTTTTCGGCATTTTATTTTTTAAATTACAGATTCTAAAAGATCAAAGAATGAACTTTTTAAATATCATTTTCATTTAAACGCATCAATTTGAATTAAGTTTTAAAACAAATCATAATATATGCAATGTTTCGTTGTTTTTTAAAAAGAAAAAGAATCGTGGTGAATTAAAAATATATAATAAAAATGGCAAAAAGGTTGGAAATTTTTTACAGTCTCTGCATAAAATTGTTCAAAAAGAAAATGTATTATGAAATAAAAATATTTTTCAGAATTTTTTAAGGTTCTTTATACCACTGTTCTTTGAGAAATCATTCTTTTAGAATGAAGAAAAGTATCAGATATGCCCAATATTGCTATACATAGCAAATAATATAGGTGATGGCAGAGCATAAAACAGTGATGTTCACCGTTTTTGATGCGCATGCGCAAAATTATCAGCTGTCGTATTTCTCAACGCGGATCCTCATATTAGGTTACGCAACCTTGACGTCAAAGGAATATTTCGAAGAATTTTTTTTAAAAAAACTAAGAGCATGTTTTTTTAAGTAAATGCCTTCAAACTTCACTTATAGATTGAAAATTACAGAAGTTTTTAAACAAAAATGGAAAAAAATATTACAATAAGATTAACTCGCGCAAAAAGGGTGAAAAACGAAAAACACACAAAAAAATAAATCCCGTAATTTTTTAGCAATTTCTTCAATCTTTGTACTGATTGCGAATAATATTGTTGTTCTACACATGGAAAAATGTTTTGTAAGATTATCTTTATAAATAACGAAGTTATTAATTGTTTAATTAAAATTGTGAGTATTTTTTTGAAAAATCGTAAGAAAAAAGTGTTTGACATTTTATTTTTAAAATGACTGATTCTGAAAGAGGAAAGCATGAACTGTAGTAGTGTAAGATATCAATTCATTAAAGCAAAAATAATGTGAAGGGAAACGATTTAGAATTGATTTTCATAAAAAAACGTGTCAATTTTGACTCATTTTAGAAAAAAATCGTAAGAAATAGAAAATAACATTATTTTGTAAAAAAATTATACCGTATCGTGGCAAAAAAAGGATTTTTTCGATTCTGTAATTATTTTTTAATTTGATTTAGACAATAAGAATTAAATGGCTTTTTTTTAAAAAAAAAACGGGGGGAAAGTTGAAATTTCACCCCGCTGTATGGAGCTGACGATTAGCGGAATAAAAAACCAACAGGAGTAAAACAATTATGCATTTTAAGGGTTTTAGTAAATGTATTTTTGACGAATTGCAATTTTAGAAATATAAATGGTCAAAACCGCTTCCTCTGATAATTTCAAATCTTTTAGTACCTTTGGCGAGTTTCTGCGTGGTGCAGTTCGTAAGAAGATACGTTTTTTACATAGATACGTTTTATGCATACGAGTTTTAATATTGTAGATGGTATCTTAAAAATAAGTTCAAAATGTTTTATCATTATACTTAACTAATAATCCTTTGGTTATGATCACTATTCATTATCAATTAGACAAAAGGAACAAGTTTTCTTAACATTTCAATCGAAATTATATAATACCAGGTGTTAATGATGCTTTCAATCAAATTTAGTGATTTAACTTTTTTTTTTATGTTTATGTGGAAACATTTTCTCACGTTCGAATTTGAATTAAAATCTTTGACTGGACTGGTTGCTTAAGGGATTGTTGTTAGTTCACTGAAACTACTTATTCACAAAATGTAAACAATGACAAACAGCATTATTACAAGGAAATGGGATATTTTAATTTGGGAAAAAGTTCTGAACACTTAAAGTTATTTTTTTCCTTGCAGCACCTCGGGCCAAATATTAACCATTAATTGTATATTACCTCCCAACACATCCTTGGCTGCAAATCATTACAGATGGAAATAGCTTAATTCTAAACAATTTTCATTCTGTCTTGAATTCTTCTCCGTATGATGTCTTAATATAAATCGATGTAAAACATATCCCAATTTAGACACTAATCTTCTCATTGATAAATAATTTTTCCTTTGTTGGGAAACCAGCATTGTAACGTACTTTCCTCCCAGAACTAACCTTCATTTTCTTTGCATTTCTGACTATAATGGTTTATTTTTGACTTTATTCCAGCGTTTTTCAAATTGTGCGGCTCATCTCTCCCCCTGGAAGTCGTAATAACCCTACGTAGAGAAGCGTGAGCATATCAAAAAGTCGAAAATAAAATATTTAAAATAATTACCAATTTACTAAAGGGAAAAAAATATATTCTGGCATAATAAAAAATTTTAAAAAATACACATCCACACTGACTTAATGTACTTATAAATGTGTCAGTACTGCACAAAGTATTTAAGTTAATTTATCAATACTTAATTAAAAACATCGTTATTTTTACTAGTGACGCCCATGGGCTTGTAATATACAAAACAATATTTATCTTGATAACTTGTCAATATTGAAAGTTTATTATTAAAGTTGTATTAATCCAGCTTTAGCATGTTACTGTAACTGATGAATATCATTATTGCATTTTAATACATTGTTTGTTTGCAAGAGGGGGCTTATTGAAAAAAATCAGTATAACTGAAAATTTGGGCGTCAATATTGAAAGTTTGAGATGTTGAGTTTATACATAATCCAGCTTCAAGCAATCTGCATGATTACTGTAACTGATGAATAACCTAATCATAAAATACATTATGTTCACAAGGCCGCGATTTCTTACGAATGGTCGGCAATGCAGTCGAAATGAACCGCTGTTTGTTTGTTGTCTTCCTTCCACATTTCTTGACTTTAATTTGCAGGACACAGAGTTCCCTTGCTTTTGGACTTTTTCCATGCTTTGACGTGTAATAAAATAACTTGTTGAATCACTCTGAAGGATTCTGAAAATTCTTATTGTCTTAGAAATGAGCCTTCACTCCATAATAACTCCAATTTTGCACGTTGAACAGTTTTCTTTTCTTTTACGTTGAACGTTTTTGAACCGCCTTTTGATCCGTAAAAATACGACAATTCCGTTTCATAAATAACACAATTGCTATTTATATAACAAAAGCACTATGTTTTTTCAGCATTGTATTTATAGGGGTTTTTTTGTAATCTGTTGTGAAAAATTGGCAAAATCGTATGTTTTAGTATTTGTTTGATTTAGTTATCTTATACATTTATGATAAACGTCATTTACAAATAAATCTAAATAATAAAATCATATTTCATAATTTACGATTTCTATTAGCTTATAACAGTAAATATTTGAAACAATTTTTATGCATGAAATTACCTAATAAAAAAGAACTAGAAAATATTTTGAACAAAATATGCATAAATATAAAATGTTGCTATCCGTATACCTATTTACTTTTATCGATTCCGAACTGTCTGCCAATTTTCCATGAAGTAAATAATCACATACTCTGTATAATATACTAAAATCTGTCTTATAAAACATGAATGCCTTATCGGACATAAATACCTTTTTCACATATTTCCTATTCATAAAGAAAGCATGTGAAATTAACGTGATTGAATACAGAAGAATAAATAATCAAGAGTAAAATAAATATGTTATAAAAATGTGTTAAAAAGTTATATAAATGCACTAATGAAGGTTTGACAAAGAGCATGTGAGGAGATCTCTTCTTAATTTTCAACTATCATCCTCAATGAGTAAACCTTTTCAGAAAATGTTTGATTTTTGAAAACCTATCTCTGTGAAGAAATCGGGGACGTATACAAATGATTCTTACTATTCAAAGTAAACTGAAGCAAATTCGGAAAGGATATTAAGGTATCCGACTACCCTAAAATCATGATTTTTTTCAAAAATTGGCAAATTTTTTTATGACTTTATTTTATAGAGCATTTTATTAACTTAATACCAAGTACTTTATTTTCCCTCCACTAGAACAAAAACTACAAGCGTTTTAGCAAAAGCAAATGCCATAACTTTACACAAGATGTCAAACTTTAAAATGCGTTTTACTCGAAATGTGTTTTTTTCGAAAAACTCAAACGCGGACCGCGATTGCTCAAAAAAGTTTTGAAAATAATTAGCTGAAGTTTTTTGCTTATGTTCTGCATAACAGTAGAAGTGTTTTGATCTTCAGATTTATCACTAACTGTTTTATTTCAAAATTTGCAGTTCTTTATGTGAATATAGTCAATGTTTTTTTAAGCAATTTCATATAATGACTTAGATAAAGTGCTCTAGTTTTTGTAAAAATTAAAATATCTCTTATCGTGAAGGTCACTTCAAACAGGAATAACAAAGTAACACATCAAAATTGAAAATTGAGAATTTGTTCATAAAATCTTTGTACAGAGCGGGCCCCGTTTATGTAATTTTTCGTACATTTTTACTAGTTTATTAGCATTTTAATAATAATATTTTCTTTTTCTTTTACCAATTTTAAGATTTTTTCCTTAAAATATACTAAATAAATATAAAAATCACAAAAAGATCTCCATATCTCCTTTTTTTTTTTTCCAAAAAAAAAAGTTGTCGCAAGTAGTCGGATACCTTAAGAGAGAAATCTTAGAAGATTGCATTTGTTTAATTTACATTTAAAAAAAAGCTACACTCTGCGGAATATCTTCACTTAAGATGTGAGAGCCCCAATGGATTCCACCCTGGACACCAAGAATGAATTGAGGCAAAGAACGACCAGATGACATTTTTACAATAACAAATTATATTTATTCACTTTAATCAATAATCAACCATCTAATTCAGAGTTTCTCAAACTGTGGGGTGCTCCCCCCTTGAGGGCGTGATAAATCTGCAAGGGGGGGCGTGAGCCCATTGAAAAGTCAAAAACAAAAGATTATTTTAAAGAAATTATTAATTTAATGAAAGTAAACCAATAAAAGAAACATTCTGACATAATAAAAAATAAAATACACATTTACACTGATATAATACACTAATAAATGTATCAGTACTACACAATGTATTTTATAATTAATTTAACAATACTAGTTAAGAACAAGTATAATAATTACCAATATCCCCATGGTAAATACATAAAATTATATACAAAAATTAGCACTTGATAATTTGTATGGTTTATAATAAATCCCACAATTGTTGATTTAAAGTTATGATATTTTCCCCCAATGCCAGTGCGTTCCACGTAGGCGGGCGTATGTCATGAATCGGGGGGGGGGAGGGAGAAGAAAAGGAATAAATAAGCATGTGACAAATCTATACGGAACTTTATCACTAACCTTCTGAGTCGACCTTTTTTAGGGAAATTTAATTCCCTACCTATTTCCAATCAACTCCAAAAAGCGGACAGGATTCCTTGTTATATATGCATATTAGATAAAGTATTTAAGTCAAACGAAATAGTAAAGTTAGAGCAGTAGGAGATAGATATTGAAACATAAAGTTATAGTGAATTTGAATTGAAGATTTCTTGTTGGAGATAAATTAATCTCAAGAAGAGTTGAGATTCCGTTGGTAATTATAGATTTATAATTAAAGTCTCATTAAAGTTTTAGGAGTGAGATTAAAGTTAAATGTTCAATGAGAACATTATTAAATATAATTCTGGGATCTCTTATCGTGGTAATCTCTGCGTGATCGTTATTCTAATTGTTAATTAATTGGATCATTAATTATTTAAGTTAATTTAAAGGATATTACCTTTAAACCTCATAATACTAGTTAGATATATTTGTTAATAAGTTTTTGATTCTATTTGGATAAGATAACCAAATAAAGAAAGTTGTTTATAAAAATGGCTACTGGTTCTTACATGACTCCTATTTATTCTCGTTCTCAAAGTGAGGTCCTAGGAGACCTTCACAAGCAAATATTCTGAAATAAGTGCATCCTTCGAAAACACTGGCAATGTCTTTTTATAGCATTTCAAAGCCTTCGAAATAATTTTATGGATAACAGTACACAGAAAAGATCGTACTTTGGACAGAGGTATACATAAGTCCGGGGAAAAGCTGAGTGAGGCGTTTATATACGTTCGTGGCATTTAACAGGTTTTCATCGAGTATATTGTAGCTTTAGTATCAAAATATAGTATTATTGAATTCAATACATTGTTATTGTATGGGGGGGTGCGATAAAAATAATGATTGAATAATGGGCCGCAAATATTGAAAGTTTCAGAAGCACTGATCAAATTACAAAGATTTATCAAGATGTCTACGTCAATATGATTGACCCTAACTATTAAATTAAATCACGAAGTATGATACTTATCAGATATTAAACTCATTATCGAACGGGACTACCGGAATAAGAGGACCAAGAGATACACGCAATATGAAATACTAGCATTCATTAACTTCTCACGAACTTTATTATATGTTTACTCTTATGATCCGATAATCTAAATTTAAATATCACCTGCCTTTTACTTCCTTACTTTCCAAGTGGATCAAATTTTTCAATTGTAGATCGCTGCCTAATAATCAGCGAGACTCTAATCGCACAATCAGCTTGAATCTTCTTAGAACTCCGTCAAACTTTCTCTTGGAGTATAACCTCTTCTTCTAACTTGCAACACTCTCCTTAAATACTTTGACTGATTTGCATATCTCGGTTTCTTCTTTTAGAGCTGGTTGGAAATATACGCCAATTTATAAACCCCAAAGATGCCCAAGAGTATTAGTGATAAAGTGCCGTACAGATCAATCACAAAGACTTGTAATCCTATTATTATTATTAAGAGGTTTACAGACATTCGAACTCGTCTGACTTCATCCGGTATACGATTAATATTTGTTTTTATTAGTTTAGATTAAAAGTTATTTGCTCCTGTTCACTAATTGCAAACACGTTATAGTGAATTGTTAATTTTATATTAAATCTTTTTTTTTCGTTACTCCTCTCACTAATGTGAACTCAGGATTTCTACTTTAACAGTATCATCTATATAAGTCAGTAACAGCCTTCGTACTAAAGTGAACCTTTTGGTCTAGTGGTATGTTACATGCTAACGGAATTGAAGGCTGCGGGTTCGGATAAGTGTCACTACACAAATATGTACCATATTTACTCGAATACTTACTTAAAAGTAATTACTTACCTTTCCAGTGTTAAAGCTATTAAAAACCGGGTGCGGCTTAGAATCGAAGGCAAAAAATTTCTTGGATAGGGAAAATTGAGTTTCCACGACTTTAAAAAAGAAAAATGTATCCATCCGTTCTTTCAAATTACATTGATGACTTATCCCATTCCGCAGTATATGCCCAGTATTCAGCCTATCTTCAACACCGTTTTTTGTACGTATTTATGATCTTTTTGTGTGTATACGCTTTTTTTTATACATCTTAACATCAAAGATATAGGTAATAGTATTAAGACGAGTTCACTAAGACTCAAGTATGAAAAAACGTAAGCATGTTAGGAAGCAGAAAAAACGGGCTAAGAGCAGCGATCACTGAAAATTTGAGGTGGGATGAAGAAAATATACGTAGATGGCGTAAACAAAATAATATAACTTTTGCTTGAAAATGTTTGACAGTCTTTAATAATTCCTGTACATTCTTCTAAGATTTTCTTTTAAAAAATTACCTAACAAATGCGTTGATTGGTACGGAAGACGACACCATGTGGGAAAATGGTGATGCTGGCACCAATTCCGAAGTCAGCTGGGAAAAATAGGAATGTATAATCATTTTCGAATCTTATGATACTAACAATAGAGTAATTATAAATCCGTGTATGTTTCTGAAAGTTTTTAATACAAGTAAAATAAAATAAAAACTATATAAGCATTGACTTCTTATTATTTCTCATTATGTTTTCTTAAAATTTCATAAGTATCAGTTATTGATTAATCTTATTCACAATATTTTTTACTTTTTCTCAAAAACTTGTAGAGAATTAGGAGTGTGGCTTAGAATTGTTGGAAACATTGTTTAACAAAAATATTTCGAGAACTTGTGGTGCCCTTTTTGAATCGATGGCGGCTTAGATTCGAACAAATAAGGTATATCCGCTTAAGAGTATTTTTTTCATAATAATAATAATACTTTTTTAACTAATAATAAAAAGTATTTTAACTAATAATAAAAATAAAAGTATTACTACAAACATCAATAGCAAAAACAAACCCTCCATTTTTGCATATTCCTTCTATAATCAATCAAATTTCTAATTAATTTTTCAGGCTCAAATATTTTACCAGAAAAGGCATTCCATATTTGTAACATGTATAACTTTACTAAGTATTTGAAACAACACAATGTATGCAGTGTATTTAATGGAATATTTCTATAATGCGATTACAGTGAAGTCCTCATTAATCTCATTTATCTCTCAAAACTTTCGAAACCTCAGCACTAATTACTTATCACTTATGTATATTTGTATACTTCGCAACTGAATTCCCAACCTGTCATTCATTATTACAGTGCACATCATTTCCATGGTTCGTGTTTTACAATTAATTTACCGAATTTTAAAGCATTGCTCATAATAAGTTTAATGCCACTTGCATAGCGAGGATGTCGATTATTAATTGTGGATTAGAATATCCTTTTAAATATTTTAATATCCATCTTATTTCAGTCCATTTATTTCCTACTATTGTTCATAATCTAAATAAATTACTTGGTTGTTGGAAAGGGATAAGTCCTATAGAATAATCTTGTTCTATATAATAGATGAAATACATTTAAAATTTATTCAATATATTATAACCCGGGAGCTGTCGCGCGGGGCACAGAGTAACCCCACCCCCACAAAATTTTAATTCTCGGAAAACTGTTTATTTGTTACCAATGAACTTATCAACATCCTCCTATAAGCCAGTCTTCATGGTTCATGGGGACTAAAATGTATTTCTTACATATATCCTTCCTTTTTGGGAGTGGCAAACATTTTTTTACAAATTTTAGGTACTTGAGGTGACTGCGTTTTCCACGCGACCACTTTTGTTCCAAAATATTTTCTATGAACAGGCTACACCCCACTTCTTATGAATGACTTATGGGTTTTAATTGCTGTGTTGTATGACTCTTTATGGTTTATAAAAGTAAATGAACAGAATTTAAGGAAGAAATGGACATTTGCGTGATCTCTACCGGATAAAGTTCACACTAGTCAAGCAAGGGAAGAAGCAGATCAAATATTGGATATTCATCATGATAGTGAAAGTAAATTTGAGAAAAGTGTTAAACCTGAAACATTCAAATGCTACCTAAAACACTCCATGAAGAAAGACATGAAGCTGCAAGGGAACTACAAGACACAGTGCGCCCTGTCAAAAAGACACAAGCAAGAAAAATTTCAGCATGTTATTTGCCAATCATCAATGGACGATAGAAGTACAATAACTGGAACAAAATAAGACAGTTTTGTTTACTAATATCATTCTTGTGATGTTAGCAAAACCAACTGTGATTTGAATATTTGATTATAGTCATGCACATTTTAAACATTTTAGTTCAGTTTGATTGGCTTTTTTTCTCAAATTATCTAAGAAAAATTGAAAAGTTCTAATAAGGTGGTAAGTATATTTTCTCTTAATTAGATTATTCACTGTAATTACGATTTTTTTATCGTGTATAGTAAAACTAATTTACAAAAGAAAAAAAGGAATGGGGTGATTCATTCACCCCGCGCGACTACTAACATTAGTATGGAGTGCACGCCTTCTCCCTGGTCAATCTTAAAAATTGTTTTATGAAAGAGAGAGAAAAGAGGGATACTTGCATGTAAAATTTTTGGTCTTTATTTGAGGTATTTAATGAAGATATGATTTCTAGTTGTGTTGTCGTGGTACAATTGAGAATAAAATACTTTGTCAGTTAGAAGCCCACATTTATTTAGTTATATAAGAAACACTCACAATACAATCATAAAACAAGAAGCAGCACGAAAAACATAACACGCGCAGTTTGCAAGATGTTCAATTAAGCCATATTTTCACTCCCGAGATCTCAACCCTTAATAGTTTTGGCAAACTGGGAGCTGTTATAATCATATGTTTTCCAGTAAAGGCTTTTCTGATTGATTCGAATACGTAGGTGATACAAAATTGAGACATTCTGTTTTAAAAACTTTAATGTTTCAGTTTTATGGGAGATAAATCCTTTGTTTTTTTATTTAAAAAATTAAATGGTAATATATTTAATATTACAAAGGCCTACTCTAACACTTCATGTATAAAAATAATTTTTTTATTCTTAAAAATAAATTAATAAATAACAAAAATTGTTAACATAGTTTTCTTGCGCCGGTCTCCCCTATACAGGCGAACATTCTGCACTATACCGTTGCTGGATTTGTGACACGCTTGGAATGTGTCGTCCCTTGGGATGTTGGATATGTGGAAAAAATGCTGCTGTAATAAATGATTTGATAACTTTATTTCTGTTATTTGCGAGTCTTTTAATTATATACAAAACGCCATCTATCGGTTGTTTTTCTTTTTCTTATCTTAAAAAATATTCCATGTTTTATCGATGCCAAACCTGCAAACTGTTTTTTATTTTGTTTAATTTTCTAGGTTTTATAAACTTGTAAAAGTTTATACGAACTGTTTGCACACCCGGAATATTAAATGCATATAGCATGTTGATCTATTTTCAATATTTTTAAGGCTGTCTTTGGTTAATAGTAAATATTAGGACCCGAATTAGGTAAATTTTGTCAGATATAAAGAAATGAAAAATTAATATTACATCCTGGCTTCACTACCCTTTAGAGCAGTGCTCCGCAACCTTTTTACCGCTGCAGACCGGTCAAAGTTTGATAATTTTACCGCGGCCTGCTGAGGGTGGGACACGTTGATTGTTTATATTTTAGATTGTTTTGATTTCACAATTTTCATTTAGTTACATTTAAATATGCCTTTGGAATAAAATATAAAAATGAATAAAAGGGATTTAACGTGGAATACAAAGTGATTTCCGTGGAAAATGCACAAATCCGAGAGAAATGCACCACTTTAAATAAAATGGCAATAGTTTAATGTTCTTAAGGTGGCCCGGGACCATTTGATCCATGGACCGCGGGGTTGCGAATCACTGCCTTTGAGAACAATATATTTTATCATACTTTACATTTTGACCAAACTGAACCATTTTTCCTGGCATAAAATGTGTTTCACGTTTTTTCTCCTATACCGTAATGTTAAATGAGCTGTCCTTTCACGTGTTAAAACGAAAAAAAATACTATTCATGGAATATTTTGAAATTTTAGAAACACTATATTGTTAACAGATGTACGAGTTATAATATTGCAAATTTTGATGAAAATTGAGTTATTTTTCTGTCTGAAAATGTACTCAGCGTTTAGTTCAGGTTTTCGTACTTTTGCGGAAAACAGCCTTAAAATATATTCTTCTAAGTGTATATGTGTTGTAGGATTTCCCCAAAATTCCTTCTAGCTGTAAGTGTTTCATGATCGGATAAAGTTTGAAGATCACTGCTCTAAATGACTATTAGAACTTCTTCTCCCCACAAACAGGATAATTTCTATATTTAAATACAATATTCACAAACCAGTAAGCAAAATTCCCATATTCTTACGGAAGTCAATAGCTATACAAAACCTAATTCTAAGCAACTTCTTTTCCTAAGCCGAAGGTTGATATTGTACTACTATTTCTCCAAAATTTATAAAATATAAATACTTTCAGTGTTATTGGAGGCAATTTATAATTATGTCGAAAAACTTGTCTGAGACCTTAATTTTGGACATGAGTGTATTTATGTAAGAATAACTATTATATGAGTATAAATACGAATATTTATTAAAACTGCACTCATTTTCTCTAAGTATACTTATACAAGAATAGATCTGTACAATAAAAGGTCAAAATCTGCCAAAATTATCATCATCCTATGTTGTTTCCATTGTTATTGTGACGTTTGGAATGACCACTTCACTTACTTACTACGAGATTTAAGAAGTTCCTCATACTCAATTTAAAATGTTAATAATTTATTTATGAAATATTTTCCACAATCAATGGACTTACAACTTCTTTTAAAGAACTTTTTGATGTAGAAAAGCAAACGTTTTCATGATTTAATAATTGAAACTTTCTATTTGTGTACACTTCAATATGAAATAAAAGTTTGGGGATGCTGTTCCTTATACTAATTCAAATTATTTAAGTTCACAGCGACATTCTCTTATCCAAGTAACATAATTTTATTTTCACGAAAATCCAAATACGAAATCAGGTTTAATTAAAAAATCTTTCGTATTGCTTTCTTCCCGGAGAGTAAATGGATTCATTTTGATTGCATTGCATTCTCTTGAAAATAATTCTCGTATCTGTGTGCCTAGTAATCAGAAAACTTTTCGAGTTTTTGTTAATAATCTAATATATGAATTACAATATTACATCCACTTCGAATGTGGGATAGCAATAAGTAGTAATATAAACTGAAAATTATATATATATATATATATACATATATTATATAATCTTCGTATACATGTATTTACCTTTGCTTGCAGCTATTACAATCAAATATTTTTTCCAATCGAAAACTGAGTTTGATTTTTCTTTCCTTTATACATTGATCTTTCTCCGGTTCATTTTGTTCATTTTAATTTGCTTTATATTACATGAATTAACATTTTATTTTTCGAGATTTTTATAATTAATTACAATTCCACTGTTATTTACAATTTTGTTTTAACTTTTGACGTTCAAACAAAAATATTTTATATACATGTTTATTTATATAAAATAAAGTAACTATATTTTAATTGCTTTTGAAAACAATAACTAAGCTCTTAAAAAGGCTTATTAGTTTTTTTATTCAAAAATATGTCAACTTTATTTCTGAGTACCATATATGTCGAAATAAACTTTTAGATTGTCTAAACTAAATACTTAATGGCCGGATAAAATTTGTTAATGGACACTAAAACTATTTCATACAGAAGCTTAATACGTAAAACAAAATAAACATTGAGTAAGGTATTAATTATTAAGAACCGCGGTACATCATACAACAAAAAGTACATTTAATCCTTGATTCTAAAATCTTAGCAAATATCTTAGCGAAAAAAGTATTACACTGTCTATTCTTTTTTTTTTTTTTATTGAGCTAAAATGTAAAAGAACATTAATCACAAACCTTTTTTGCTGAATCTAAGATATATTAATTTTGTTTTATTTTGAGAATAAAAATTAAATTATCAATATTATATTCAAATATATATGTAGTAGTAAATTTTAACATACATTTTTAATTATTACTATTGGTAGAAAAGGCTACATTTTAATTGGTTTTTTTATGCCAAGCTATTGCAGAATTACTTGTTTTCCCTTAATATTTTTCTTTCTAATGGGCTGCTGATTGGTGTTTTATCATTGCAGACCTAGTACATTCCCTGGGAGCTGGTATCTCCTTTTTGTGCGACACCATATAGGCGGTACCAATCACCGCAGGTAATTTTGATTCCCAGTTTCCTTCACAGAGGGAGGTACATAGAGCTCTGACGATGCGAACCTTTACTAGGATTTAATGTTTCCAAGAACACTCAAGCCAAGCAGACACTCTATGTATCTTTTACATGCCGTATAATCATACGACATGGTTGGTGTCGATTTTCTGTATCATGAAATTCCACCGACATTGGCCAGGGTCGAACCCGCAACCTTGAGGCAGAAGGCCAGCGACAAACCAACTACGCCCACCCAGCAGGATTTACTCTTAATAAAGAGTGTTTTTTTTCCAGGTATAGAAGTTTAAGTTGGCATTAATTTCCAAGATGGCGACCGATTTAACAGCTGTCAAGTGATTTATTCTCAGTTTGGTTTGGCAATTCATCAAAACGATCATCAAGCAAGGCGTAGATTCGTCGAATGGGCCCAAAACGATATTGCCGTTGTTCCCGATTTTCATAAGCAAATTTTGTTTAGCGATGAAGCGCACTTATGGTTGAATGGCTACGTCAACATACAAAACTGCCGCATTTGAAGGGAAGCTAATCCACAAGTGTATGTCGAAACACCGTTACATCCAGAAAAACTGACTGTTTGGTGCGCTTTATGGGCCGGTGGAATCCTTCTTCAAAAACGATGAAGGCCACAACGTTACAGTCAATGGTGATCGGTATAGAGCCATGATTACTAACTTTATCGTTCCTGAATTGAACAATCATGATGTCCAGGAGCTGTGTTTCCAACAAGACCGCGCAACATGTCACACAGCTCGTGCCACAATCGATTTATTGAAAGACACGTTTGGTGACCGCCTAATTTCACGTTTTGGACCTGTGAATAGGCCTGCAAAATCTTGTGATTTAACACCGCTAGACTATTTTCTGTGAGGCTATGTAAAGTCATTGGGCTATGCGGATATGCCACAAACGCTTGACCATTTGGAAGACAACATTCGCCGAGTTATTGCCGATATACGGCACCAAATGTTGGAAAAAGTCATCGAAAATTGGACGTTCAGATTGGACTACATTAGAGCCAGCCGAGGCAGCCATATGCCACAAGTCATATTTAAAATGTAATGCCACAAGATTATCTTTCGAATAAAAAAAATTCATGTCAATCGAACAGAACATCGTTGTTTTATTGCAATTTAAATTTCTATATCTCTAAAAAAGACACCCTTTATTTTCATCAAAAAAAAATCATGAGCCTATAAAAGTGTTTGATCAATTTATCAATAAACTAAAATCGTTAGTGATGTCATTACACTCGCAACAGGTTGTTCATTATTATTATCGCATGTACCTGATGAAGATCTAAACGAACGTCATGTCGACTGTATCATAAAAGGGATAGTCTTCAGTTCAGAAATAACCTCAAACAGATTTCATGCTGTTGTTCTTTTAGAATATCGTGTTTTAAGTAAGGGTTGACAGAATTAAAACATTTATAAAAAATGTCTTTTCAATATTGATAAGTAAAAAGTAAATTAACACAGCTTTTAGATTAAATGAATATCTAATATGGTGTATTCAGAAGAAAAACACTTATAAATTCCAGCATATTATAGGAATGACAGAAAGCGTTATACATAAATAAGATTGAGAGTGCTTTTATATGCAGAAACTATATTCAGATATTTTACGATTAACAGAATACATTAATATACGTTTTGAAATTTTAATTTTGGACAGACATGGGCTCATAAGCATTTGAATTTTGAATGAGGACGTACATAGTGTATCAAAATTTAATTTAATCTTCGAATACGAAGGCTCAAACGTAGTTACGGCATTGTTGCAGTACACACACAGAGTAATAATGATCTGTGTCATCCATGATCATTTGGAAGGTTATTCTTTGTTCTAATAGAATAAAATTATTCACTTTATTTGCTGTAGCAGCAACATCTGTAATTCCTATGTCTTTTGGACTGCCTATGAGAAACATGTGTTTAGCGTGAATTTTTTTTTATCTTCCAGTATTATCCTATAATTGGCTATCATTTCCACCAACAGCCATAATTTCATCGTGGATTTGCTGGGATCTGTAATAAATAACTAAAATGAACTAACTCTGCGAATATCTACTCTATATTCTCCATTCTACACAGGTTTACGTCAACCTTAAATTTCCTGACATAAAAACAATCAACATTAATAGCTGTAACTTACAACATTATATACATAAGGATCAATTAACGAGTCGAATAAGTTTTATCCAAATATAATTTTTTAAAAAGTACAGAGAAAAAAGAGGGGAAAATTGACAAAGCATCATTTCGATTGTTGTTATCAACTTTAACTTTTTTAAGGAAATTTCTCGTCATTCAGATTATAAATTAACAAAGATATTTGATTTTCTAGCATGCCACACACCATTTCTACAAAGAATAAAAAAAATTAATATAAATTAAAAGCTAGCCTAATTTCCTCCGAATGTCTTCTGGTAAAAATTAGGTAATAAAAAAAACTTTTATTAGTTATTTTAATTTAAAATATGTAATATATACTTTTCTGATTTTATATGTAAGGTAATTCGAGGGAAGACGCTATTTGAGTTTGTTAATAATAATTTTGAGTGAGTACCGACATTGAGTGTGGCTTCTGAATTAATCGTCCTTAATCGGTCTTATTTTTCGATCTTGTGAGCATTTAAAGTGGTGAGTACAACTTTCATAATATTCCGTTCCTCATATTTAAAGTTTATAAACGTACTTGTTAATTTAAGTAAGATATTAGCAATATGTTACACATACGATGCATGTAGAAAGGGCCATAACACTGCAGCAATAAGGAAATAAGAGCGTGTGGCACCTGCCTCCTATACTTGGGGGAAGACGCCACATGGATCAGAAATAAATGAATTGAACTTTATTTTTTTTTTCATTTTATAACACTGTTTATTATCGTATAAAATAAAAATTCCCTTAATATAAATTTTTTTGTAGTTAATGATAGTTAAATGCAACTAATGATAAGAATAAAAATTAAAATTAAAACAAATAATAATTAAATCTAATTAATAACAAGAATAAAAATTACAAAAATAACCAATAATAATTCAAATTAATAATTGAAATTAATAATTAAAATTAATAAAAACTAAAATAATAATTATTATTATTAATAACAAGAAACCTCACAAAGAAACAGAAAAAGAGATGTATAAGCTTCTCATTCTCAAGTGAAGAGATTCCTGTAGATACCAGTGGGGACAGTTTTGATGAGGATAATAATGATTATTTTTATGCTGTGTGTAAAAAGGTAATTTTGTGCTAAAAAAGATCCCCTGTGTGACTGGATTCAATGCATCGAATGCAAAAGATGGTTGCAAGAAGATTGCCATCATAATCTTTTTGCACTGAGTGAGATGTTGCGTAGGCTATCATTCGAACCTGTACCGTTATAATTTTTAGCAAACTATTTTTGAAACAAAAATTTTTATTTTGTTTTGCTATAGTTATTGTTACTTCACATTTAGTTTTATAATATTTGTCTTATTTTTTTAAATTACGGTGGTGTTGTTGACTCTTACTCCATGACTGGTGGGGGCATCTTCCCCCTGTATGTGAAGGAAAATGCCACAATTAAAGGAATTTCTTTATTTATTTAAATACTAAGAAGAAAATTAACTTGCATGCATAACCAATTAAATATTGAAAAATACAGTATATTTTTTCATGATCTTGTTATTTCAATTTTCAATGTACTAATCAACAAATCTTTAAATGTGGCAACTTCCCCCACAATTTACCTTTTATAAATTCTCCAAAAGTTAAATATATTTAGTTTCAATTATAAGAGACATTTTTTTTCTTTTCATTTACTTTCAATAAGTTTTGAAAAATAAATCACATTTTGTGTACTCGGAATTTTAATCATAAAATATCGATAATATAAAGAGTATTTATGTTTATGGACTCAAGATTTCAATTATTTTCATGTTTTCAGTAGCCAAAATAAATCATTAGAATATTTCACATTTCAAACACAAAATATAATTAATTCCATAATTGTGGTAAATATTCTTAGATATAAATACACATTTGATATTCCAGTATAACACCATTTTCATCCACTTCGCAATTTAATTTTAAAGCTGGTTCCTTAAATTTCCAGGTTCAAACTAATTATCTATGACAGTATATCATTGAATGTAATTTTCTATTCCATCTCGAACCTTGAGAAACCTTTCTAGAAGAAATTCTGTAGAAAGTATCTCATTTGGGTAGGTAAATATATATCATATTAAACTGCGGCTTCTCCAAAGAGTAAATCCCAATTTCCTTTCGGTTTCACTCTTTGCGGATTGAATGTGATAAGTCCTTCCCTTTGATGATTTATAGCAATTCGTGAGAATTCAATTCAATTCTCTAATTTACGCAGAGTGAGTAAATATTCTTCGGAATGAGAATTTTCTGGATGGGAAGAGTGAAAGCAATCAAATTGCGGTTGGTGAACACAGATGATGGATAACGCGGCTCACGATTGAAAAACGAATTCTTTTTATTATTATTGTTACTTTTCTTCGACAATTTTCTAGTTGCCATTTACAGTTATTGGCTACTTTATGTACGGGAAAAGGGATTAAATTTGAATAACAAGAGCAAACGAATAAAAATGAGTTAGAGAATGCCGTATTTCATTTTGTAGGCATGTCTGCTTCATTTCTTGAAATGTTCATTTCCGCTAAAAGAGTCGTTTTAAAAAGCACACATTTTTGAATCTTAAATTTAATGAAGGTGGCTGCAGCACAGCATTTTAAGGGTCTTAACTCACATTTCAAATTTGAAATATAAGAGGATTTGTTCATAAAACTATTTTAAATTTAATAACTACAAGGAATAGTTTTATTTACAGCAATATATTTCCATTACTAATTTAGAACAAAACACACAATATATTTAATTTAAAAATTTTTGCTTTAAATTTTGAAAAAAGAAATACTAAGTAAGTTTTATTTAACTGTTGGATTATTAAACACCAATGTTTTATATTAAATACTCGATCAAATTGTAACAGTTAAATTGTTATTAATAGCGACTAATGTTAATAATAATGACGAATTTGAGATATTTTCTCTTTTCATGGTCCAAGAAATTTATGGAGTACTTTACAAGAAGTAAATAAAAGTGTGAGCTAAGTAAGATTTTGTGAGTAATGTATTCTAATTATTAAAGTAACAGTGAAATTAAATTCAACACTCCTAAAAATGACTTCAAATTTCTATTTTGCTCATACCTTGTCCAAAAAAATCACTTTTGTATATGCTAAGCATTTAGCTTTTTATCAAAATACTGAGTTATTTCAAATTTACTTTATTTTAGAATTTCACGAATGTTGCTACAGATTTCACTATTTCAAGCAATAATCAGAAGTAGACAATACCTAAAATTCTCTATGGCAATTTCTGAATTATAGTTTAAATGAAATTTTTATTTAATGTGTTGCTTTTCACACGTGTCACATGTCCCTATTTCGTATAAGAGTGTAACAAAATCCAAACAAAAATGTGTAAAACAAGTATCAAACCTTGCAGCTTATTATAAATTATGAATTCTACTTAATATGTAAGGAAACGTATAATGTCAACGTCGTTACAGGAAATGAGTTTAAACCAGTGCTTCTCAAACTTCCAATGATTGCGACCCAATATTCAATCGGAATTTGCATCGCGCCCCCCCATACAATAGTGGAGTATTAAATTGAATAAAACTATTGCATTAAACATACAATAAGACTTAAGCCTCCCAACGTATATAAACGTCTCACTCAGCCACTGCGTTTATTGCCTTCAGTCGTATATATACGTTTTCTCGAAATTATGTATTTTCTGTGAACTCGTATCCATAAAATTATTCCGAAGGCTTTAAAAAGCAATAAAATGACATTGACAGTGTTTGCGAAGGATTCACTTATATCAGAGGATTTGATTATTTATTCCTTATGTACCACCGGCCCCCTCAATGCACCACATACGATTACCTGCGTACTAAACAGTGGCATTGGAGAGTGAATGGCATAATTTTTAATCGGCATTTAAGAGATTACTTATAAACTGTACAAATTATCTAGATACGTGTTAATGTTGGAACATAATTGTATATATGACAGATCCATAGAGTCACTGATAATTATTAAACTTGACCTTAACTTTGTATTGTTAAGTTAATTATAAAAGAGATTTTGCATTGCTGATACATTTATAAATGTATTATATTGTAAATGAGTACTTTATTCTTTATTATGTCAGAATGTATTTGCTTATTTACTTTCAGTGAGTTAATAATTTTTGAAAGAATTTTTTTCAACTTTTCAAGAGGCTCAAGCCCCCTCGTCGGGTTATGACGCCCCCCTTAGGGGAGCGTGCCCCACAGTTTGAGAATCACTGGTTTAAACTCCTGGTACATGTGTTTTTCATTCAAGGTTTCAATTCATTCACGAAAGAATTAATTTTAGCATACAGTAAAAAACCCAAAGCAATCATTACGATCGTAAAAACTGGCTGCGTATATATTCGATGTATTTGAGACGGAAAAAAACGAAGCGTAGAACATTTCTAGTAGAATCAAAAGATCCCATTTTCAATAAAAATTCTACTGTTCTTGAAGGTAGTTTAAACTTTTCAGATTATTTCCATGTGTGTGATGCATACAAAAAGATAAAAACTTCCAATAACTGTTTTAATATTATTCAAATCTTCACTTAACCATTTCAAAAACCTAGAAAAACCATAGAAATATGTGTTCGTTTTGTAGGACAAGGATAGCTATGCAGTTTCTATGATTGTGTGTACAAAGAAAGTAATTATTATTTTTTAATTTTGTATTTTGAAGTGTCAGATTTTACAAAAGTAATAATTTTTTACAGTAGGTGAACACTTCAACAAGGAAGAATTAATTTTAAATTTAATGAATGAAATATAAATAATATATTCTTATAGGCACCATGGAGTTCTGAAGTTTTTGACTAAATATTGATAGACATAACGCAGCATGGTGTGTAGTTTTCCACTCGTATCGGTGATGATGCGCATGTACAATACACACCCACCTTAATTTATTTTATAAAGTATGAGTGCCTGGTTAGGGAACATGCACTATCATAACTTCATGAATCACATGATAACAATATTAAATTATTTATAGTAGTTTCTAAACGCTTACTGTACCAACTGTTACGAGACTAAAATGTTCGCTTATTTTCCAAAACTAATCTTAAAATTTTAGTTTCATAAGCAAACATAAAAAAAAACAATGCTGTTTTTTATTATAATGAAATTAATCCCTCTCCCGTTTTTAGAAATAAACACAATGCAATTTAGGTTTGGAAAAATACAAAATTTTCTTATTTATCAAATTTTTAATTTTATTTTCTGCATGTTGAAATTGAACTTCAATAAGTTCATTTCGAATTTCCAAACATTTAATTTGACGATAGTTGAAAAAAAATCAAGTCTAGATATATAAAAAGCAACACTGAATAATCATTTAGCATATATTGACAAACGTAATAAAATAAAACTAAAAATATTGCTGAAATGCATGAAAAATATTCAAAGTTGAAATAATTATAATGCAAGACTGCACATTATACATCAAATGCAAATTTAGATGTCGTATAAATTTCTTCAGCAAATGTTCATCAAAATGGCAGTACTCTCCATTTAAATGAATAGTAATTAAGTTCTAATTAATTGAAAAAACTCTGCTTTGCTCCCACATAAGGAATACTTAACTTTATTTGATTTCCTCATTTTCTCGATTGTAAAAATGATATTTTTTTCGATGATTATGAAATTATTTCTTTACATCATACGATACAAAATTATCCAGTTTCATACTTATATCGATAAGTAACAAAGGTCATATTATATAGATCTCAACTTTTTGTCACCATCTCAAATGACAATGCTTTAGGTACTGAAAAGGTACAACAACATGTCCTTCTTTTATATCTACCATAAAATACTCTTTTTTATATCTAAACGCTCAGATATAGATCACACATTTCCTTTCAGTTACTTATGAATAGTTCCTTATTACAATGGTTGTTTCCCGCTGAGAAAATATATTCCAGAATAAGCGTCTCTAGTATATTTTTTATTATTATGTGTATATATACTCCCACTTCTTTACTTTATTGTTTATTATATTTTCAGTAATACTTCGCGTTATTTCATGACGACGCATAACACTACAACATTACTCCACCGCTACCACAACAAGCACTAAAACAAAGAACGTTCTTTCATTTTTGCTTCTCTTTGCTTTTAGATGAAATTCAAGCCTCATGTTCCTCTTTTGCGAGTCGTTTTAAGGAAGGATGCACTTCAAAACATTATGTGCTCTTTCCTTCCTTTTCTAACAGTCTTCTTTAAGTTGAATAAAGGATGAGAGAAAGGAAAGGCGACAGGTATAATTTTGTTTATATGTGATTGTTTTAGCTGGTGATAAAACCCACTTGACGCAAGTTTATGTTTCTGAAATTATGTTGCTTATCGTGGGCAGTATAATTAAACCTTTTCACGTGGGACGAATTTATTACAGCGGGTATCAAAATCCAGCAGAAAATGAAGTGAATGCTTTCGCGCAAGGTATGCTATACACATAAAAGAAAGAAAAGTGTTATATATGAGAAGAAGGATGTTATAAAAAATGCGAGCTTTAGAAAGAACCATCATCCCTTTCCATGTTTTATTACTGATGCAAGAAAATGTAATTTTCTAATTCATGATCAAGTTGATTTATCCCAGAAGCGAGTGTGCGGGACACAGAGTCCCCCCAGGTTCACGAAATCTATAATTCTGGGAAAACTGTTTATTTGTTACCAATGACCTTGACATTATCGTTCTGTTTGATAATCTTCAAAGGAACTGATATATATATATATATATATATATATATATATATATATATATATATATATATATATATATATATATATATATATCATACCAAGATATATATATATATATATATATATATATATATATATATATATATATATATATATATATATATATCAGGTATATATATATATATATATATATATATATATATCTTGTATATATATATATATATCATACCAAGTTGCAATAGGGGGAAGGTTGGCGCTATCAAACTAGTTTAACCCCACTTATCGGTCCTAAGTCCGAGATTGCACTTGGATATTTTATAAATTTTTATTTTATTTTATAATTTTTTATTTTTGTTTGAAAACGATTGAATTTTATCTTTTATATTCGCCATTGATATTTTGATATGGGATTTAGTATTATAAGATTCATATATTTCAATTTTTCAATTGATAATTGTGATTGATTTTATATATTTTTAAATATATATATATATATATATATATATATATATATTGGCATATATCACTCTTTTTTTTTTAAAAAATGGCAAACGTTTTTTTTTTTTTTTTTTACCATCTTAAGATACTTGTTTTTACTGAGTTCCGCGCGACCACTTTATTTCCAAAATATTTTCTATGAACAGGCTATATTTTCCTCTGTGAGCAACTTTGTGGCTTTGATTGCTGTGTTGTATGAATTTATAGGGCTTATAAATGTAAATGAGCAGAATATAATAAAAAAATATGAGCATGTGTTATCTCTATTAAGGTATCCCACTACGTTCGGAACCGTGATTTTAAAAAAGTGCATAAATAGATATTTTTCATGATGTTTAGTGTCGCTTAGATTAGAATGCATGTATAAAATTGTTTTAAGGACATTTTGACAAAAAAATTATTAAATACAATATTTCGTCAAAAAAGTAACTTAGAATAACATTTTTTTTCAAAATGTTCTCCTTTTATAAAAAATACTTTTAAAACAATGTTTTGCTTCCATAACGTAGAAACCTCCAGAGAGCCTGAACTATTTTTTTTTTTGAAAAATTCACCTTATTTTCAGAATTTCCACTAATTGAAATAATTATTCGCGTTTTTTTTCTTAAACTTTCTCGCCTCTGTTATCGTAAGAGATGGATAAACAAACTTTTAAGTTATATATTTCGAAATTTCTAGTTGAACCTCTGTACATACGTCTGAGCTATATACAGGCAAAATATTATTATAATAGAGGCATTTTTCACAAAGGGAGAATGTTTTGAAAATTAGTCATTCTATGTTCATTTTTTGTCAAAATATTATGCTTAAATATTTTGTTATTGTTATAATTTTTTATACATTTTCTAATCTAAGTGACACAAAACATCATAAATATTATCCAGTTATACGCTTTGGCAATTCATGGTTCCGAACGTAGTCGGATGCTGTAAAGGAAGTTGGAACTGATCAAGCAAGGGGAAAACCTGCTGAAATAGTTTATATTAATCATGATAGCGAAAATAAATTCGAAAAAAGCGATGAACATTGTTTGAAACGTTTTGAGTTGAAAGGAAAGTTTTCAAAGGCTATACCTAAAAAAATCATCAAGAAAGATATTAAGCCACAGGCATAAATAGGACGCACTGTACCCTGTCAATTAGACACAAGCAAAAAAAAAAGCTCTAAATGCTGTTTGTCGATCATTAAAGAAGAATATAACTACAATAACTATCACAAAATATTGCAGTTTTGCCTGCAAATATTATTCCTTTAATATTAACGAAAAGTTTCTGCGATTTGTGTCCTTTAAGGCCACGCATATTTGAAACATTTTAGTTCAATTTAATTGATATTTTTCCTCATATTATCAAAGAAAAATTTAAAAATTCTTAAAAGTAGGTAAGTATACTTTCTCTTAATTAAATTATTCGCTGGAATTTTCGATTTTTATCATGTACAGTAAAAATAATTATCATAAACGGATTGGCGGGGCTCATTCAACCCGTTCGACTATTAAAGTTATCATCGAGTGCGCACCTGCTTCTGGATTAAGTATATTTTATAAAGAAAGAAATCTTTCAAAGTATTATCACTGTATTACTTTCACTGAAATTTCACAATAAAGGAAAATACATACTTATGTTTTTATTCATGTATGAAACATGTAATTTCAGGGTATTTTTTTTTATTTTTCTTCCATTAACCCTCTGGGCACGATGTGACCTCTAGTGGATACATTCTATGTATGGGGCAAAATCTCATTGTAACCTCATGTGGACATATGGCTTATTAAAGGTGTATAATTAGTGTGACCAGCACAGAAAATATATCAATTTGGTTTTCTTTTATTGGAATTGCATAAAATTACAAATGTTATAAGTTACAAAGTTGTCTAAGTAACACAAGATTTTGAAAAAGTAAGAAAATCAAAATTAAAAATTTTTGTAATCTTGCTTGAAATGTTCCTTGGGAAAAATGCTTTTACACATGCGTGTCATGAGTGTATTGTAACTTTTTTCCATTTTTTTCATCTTCCTCATCCCAAAGAGACAGATTCGTGTCAGTGAGTGATTGAGTAATTTTGGGTTTTATTGACGCAAGAGCCGATTTCGGCTATACTGCACCAAACATTTGCTTAAACTTCCACAACAATTTTAAAAACACAGTTAAAAATTTAAATTAGTGACATGAATATATATTTAAGGTTTAAAATTCATTAAAATCGTATTATAAATTTTTCTGTAATCGTTACATTAAAATGGTAAAAAGTTAACTTAAAAACATCGAAAATCATTTAAAACATTAACCATTATGTCCCAATATATAACATGAATTCATATCTGCTCTAAATTTTAATTTCTCCGATATCTGGTAGGGGTCATGAAATGTGAAAAACCAGACCATATGTGAGCATCCATTAATTTTTCATCTACATCTTAAATTATCATTTCCTCGTCTTCTGAGTCATAATAAAACAAGATTTTCATGGGTGAGTGAGGTGCCACTTGTATTTCTATTTTTGATTTCTGTAATTTTGTGTGTTTTCTTCTATTTTATGAATTTTGTTTGACACTCTTTGGGATTTTAGACGCAATAGAAGGTTCACTATTATATGTAGAAGAGGCAGACTCTGGTAAGGGTCTGTTCTGTTGTTGTTCTAAGGTCTGGAATTTCTGTTGATAGAGCGGCAAATTTATTAGAAGTTGCAGTTGATAAAGATGAGGCAGAAGTATTTAGGCTAGTGTCGGGTATTAGTAGTAGTACTAGAAATGGGTATAGGAAATTAAGATTCACTTTGTATTGTTGGAATTACTGAAAATGTGGAAGGAAGTAGATGTGTTTGAGCTGATGTGACGTGGAGACTGTAGGCATTGAAGAGGAGGTACTTGGCATCCGATTTTCAGAGGATTCGGATGTCAGACATTGCAAAGGAGGGTAGATTATGTTTGATATATTTAGATCTGTTTGGGTAGTTGTGGATGCAGTTGTAGGTTTTGTAACTTGAGCATATGTTTGGGAAGACTGAGTAACTGATAGTTTGTGTGCTTCTAAGTAGGAAATATTTCTCTTTAATTTAATTTCATTTTTTTTTCGAATTTCCATTTAGGGCATAATTTTGAATCTGATGAATGAACTCTTAGTAATTTACACATTTCGACTCCAGAGTACAATCCGTGGAGGAATGCCCAGTGGACGCACACTTAGAGCACGTCAAATGACCGCGAAAGGAAGTTTTAGAATGCACGAACCTCTGGCGCTTAACCCTCAAAGCGGTTAGCACGGAAAATTCCGTCATTGTAAAGATACTTCAAAAATGCACTGCAGGGGTTTTTTTGCCTTCAAGTAACATTTTCAAAAGCGGATTAGCCGTACTTTTCTGAAATCCTTTCCCCCTTTTAAAGGTTTAACATCTTGAAAGATAATTAGGGTGACGGTGGAAGCAACACAGCAGGACACTGATAGGAAGTTTTATGGCTCGCAGGGAACCCCGTGTTTTGACCCTGGAGCAATCGTAAGAAATCGGGGATAAATTTCTTTAGGTCCCAGGAAGTGTATGTTTGTTAGCTTGTATTTTAAAAGTTTTGAAAAGTGCCAATGCATAAGTAAAATATGTTACAATTCCCTTTTGGTTTTATATTAATTTGAAACTGTAACAAGTTGGGGCGTGTCAGGGCAATCTGCTATTTTATATAGTTAGACAAATTATCTTTTTTAAAGTATATTCTTTCGCTTCATTTTTCTTATCTTAATCAATGCTTTCAGTTTTTGAAACATGATTATTTCATTATAAGATACCAAAAAAAATTAATAAAACACCAAACATTTTAAAATTTGAAATCTTTTCAGCTTTCGAACCAAAAAATGAATAAATTTAAACTTCATCAAATAATTTGAAATATTTTCTTACACTGTGATAAAAATAATAACGAAAAAAAACTAATTAAGATCTATTAGTATTTTTTTTAGATTTCAAAGCCCAAGTGTTTATGGAAGTTTACGTACAGAGCTTAGTTATATATTGTTAAAATACACCGAATTATATTTGAATTTTAAGTGCTTGAACTTCAGTTTACATCAAAGACAACATAAATGAAGATTTTCCCTCATTTTTTTATAACTTGAATGTTTGAATAAATGGTAATCAAAAATATATACGGAAACATTTACAGTAGACATTTATGCATATAAATAAACATAAAAATCAATTTTAAATTCGAGCTATTCAAAAACATTCGAATTATTCTTCAAAAATATCTATTTATGCAAAATACCTCAACATTTATCTTTTTTTAAAAGCTAACTGAATAAGTAATTAAAATCTAGATATTTTTTGAAATCTCGACCGTATAAAGCTAAAAATTTTATGTTAGAAATTTCATTGGAAATTTCGAAAAAAAAATGTATCGTGCAGTTAAAAATTATTTACCATAAGTTCTAGCAACTCTTCGAGTATAATATAAATTTCAAATTTTATTATATAGCTTCTTTGGTATTTTTTAATATATTTCGAAGATTTCATACAATTCAGTTGAAAACTACATGCTAAGAGCAAAAAAAATACTAAAAAAATCGACGAATATACAATAAAGTTTTACATAGAAGCAAAACTGAGAAGCTAAAGCGTAGGAATGAAAAATTTTGAGTACATCTCTGAAGTAGTTTTCGAACTATTTATTTTAAAGTTCAGAAAATTTATGTGCGTTATGTAATATTTAATATTAATTAAATGGTTAAAATAATATGTTAATAATAGTCATGTAATCGTTTGATGACACATTCATATACTAATAAAAATTATAATGGTCATTGATTCGAATGTCAAGAATTTTATGTAATTTTGAATTCAGACATTAAGATATTGATGTAGAAAATATAAAACAACCATCTAAAATACATGAAAAATGCAGTCTGCTATAAAATGATCTTGACAAACAAAATACGGCATTTTCACTTACTATGGCAGAGCCGGCTTAGTCAGGGGCGATCTGGAAAAACAGAGAGGGAACAACGATTTTGATGGATGCCGCTCTAGCTTTTCTCAGGAAAAAAAATATATAAATTACAAAAGCAAAAACTAAGTCTTGTAATTTTCCATACATTTTTATAACAACGAATTGTGGAATTGGCTTCTAATACTTTGTTGTGTTTTACAATATCTAAGGTAACCACACACAACCATACTTTAGATAGATTTGCACTACTTTTTCGTAACCGTATTCCTTTTAAAATTAATTCGTGCAGCCAAAATATACTTTTGCACTCTTAAAAATTTATGTAAACTATAACAGTTAATTTTAATTTATGCAACTTGTGAAATGATCATAATTAACCATTTCCGTCTAAACAGTTTACATGGAAAAACAAGTTTGGACTCCCTCATTCATTAGGGAATTATATAAGATTCTAACATTAAGTTTTATTTTTACCCGAATAGGGTCGAGTGGTAGTGTATCGTGCTTCCACACCACAGGGCTTGGGTTCTATGAACGGGCTCGGCAAAGTCGACTCTGCCTTTCATCTCCGCTACATTGGGTCGAAAAATGAGTACCAAGCTTGCTTGGGGTCTTTAACACTGAAGGTCTCTCTTCAGACAGACCACCAAAACGGGACATCTGTTCATGCACCTCAGCGCCCAATGGTCACGTATATTGGAATGGGCATAGTAGTTCCTGGCCCTCATGGATTGTTGTGTCACTGAATTTGAGTTTTAAGTTTGAGGATTGCCTTACTTTGGGGATACCCCTTAGAAAAACATGTATTTCCACTCATTTGCCATTAAACATTTTTTTTTCAATTACGTTTATTTCAGAAGTAAGTTTGATTTTTCAAATGTATTTGCTTAATAACATGTATATTTGTGTATTATATTAAAATTTTGATCAATCCAAAATTACATGTTTTTTGCTCCTCTAAAAGCTTTTAGGATTTTAGAACTGATCTTGCAATCCATATATGTTTTATCGTTGTATATTTAAAAATGATAAAGACATTTTTACGACTGTGTGAGCTATTATGCCTCGTTTATAAATATAAAAAATTGCATTCAGCTACAGTTTTTAAAATGTACTGAAATAAGTGGAGGAATGGGATATTTACATATTATGAATATTTTTGACTGCAGTAAGATATATTTATATTTCAGTTTCTTTACAATTTGTATAGAAGTTGTAAATCATTTTGCGAATAGTTTGATATTGAATATAAACCCATAGGCTGTTTAATATTGTAAAGTGTTTTATTTTGATACCAAAACACATTAAAATAAGGCTCATTTGCAGTTATATGATCAGCTTTAGTGATATTTAAATTTTAAAAAATAGTCTACACGTACGAAAACATTCTTTCAAAACAACACACCACATCTCATACTATGTCTTCCATACAGCAAGAAATATTTGTGTATACTCAAAAAATTTAATACAGGATACATTTCAAAATGTTAAAATCGTTTTTAAAATTTGGTATGGATACATTGGGGAACTGTCGGTTAACTTCACTGAACAAAATTGTTTTAAGTGTACTGTTTTGAAAGACAAAATTAATTAGGGAGAACTTTTCTCACAATAGAACTTGTAATGACTGAATTGTGTGAAAATGTAGTTATCGATATGTGACATTTTTCGTTGTAATAAAAGAAACAGAAAGATAAGAAATTAAACTTGAGTAGAATATGGTTAGAAGTACTGTCATGCGCATTTGAAGAAGTATATCCCCCATTTAAATTAAAAATTATTGACTGAATGTGTGTTATGTCCATCACAAATGCCGATGTAGTAAAGAAATTTTTATTTAATGCAAGAAGTTCGAAAAGGAGAACACTAGGAATGAAAATTTAGATTTTTTTCCGAAAAATATTCAGTTAACATAAATATATCATTTATATGATTTTAATTAAAATAAATTAAAAGTATTGAAATCCTTTTTTATGTTATTTTAAATTAAAAATATAATTGAATAGAGAAAGATCGGTTTTATTTCACAAATATAATCATCGTATGTATATCACCATATGCACCATTTATTGTCTTATTGTTTAAAAAAAGAGATAGGGCCTTCGCTCTTTTTACCTCATTACTTTTTTAAAAAACAGGAAAGTGAGCGCGTTTTCTTATTCTCATATTGAAAAATGAATACAGGATGCTTTTTCTGGTTCAAATCGCAATATATATATATATATATATATATATATATATATATATATATATATATATATATTCAGTTTTGAAAAAATGAAATGAAATTTGTTTGAAGAAAATATAATTATTTTTCAACTTCTAACATACTATTTATTTCCTTTTTTCCACCCTTCATTTTGTTTTAATTTTATTTTACTGTGACTAAACATATAGGGGAAACGACCCAGTTGCACTACAACTTTCAAACAAGATTGCCCAAGGCAACTTGACAGCTAGCTGTAAACGATTGATCTCTTGGTTCATACTTTACAAAGGGACCGAACTGAGTCATAAAATTGTCCCCGTTTGACCTCTCAAGTTTTAAAAGGGGGAAAAGAAAGAAATCTGTTGCATTTTTAAAGCGAATGGCAAAATAAGAGTAAACGCTTTCGGAGTAACTTTTCAAGAGGAAGCTAACCACTCAGAGGGTTAAAACAGCGCAGAGGAATCTGTATATATGGACGTACTTTTTAATTTAGCTATCCAGCTTTAGTGGTTGATGGCAATTTAAAGCTGTTGAAGGTTAGAATGAAATGTTTAGCGGGGATAAGGGACAAGTCTTTTTTTTATTGTAACTCTAGTAACATCAATAACACCCTGTTCAGGGGGTACCTCCATGATTTCTGCCTCAGAGGCGCACAAAAGGTATGTTTCAGATATGATACAACGAGAGGAATTTAATGATCTATGAAGATTTATGGTTAAAGGACAATCTAAAAGCATATTGGCCAAGAAGAATTATTTGGTTTGCTTGATAGATAATGTTTCAATGAGCAAGTCACCAGATCGTAATTTTTTAACTGATTTCGGTTCTATGCCTGTTTCTTGAATAGTTTTCTGGATTGCAAAATGGACTTTTTAGACATTTATTTATTTGGTAGAGATAAAATTGAAAAGTGAGAATGCGTGAAAACATTATCAATGGTGAGGGTGGGTAAAACAAGGCCTTTACCCAGGCACGGCTAGTTTGGATCCATAAGCGTGAACTCGACTTCATCCTGATTTACCTCCACCCACCACGGATTCCAACAAGGGAGGAAATGTGCCGATCACCCACAAAAACCACGCACGGTCCTTACCTGGAGTACACCAAGAATATATAGTACTACAGCATCAGGGCAAAGATCCAACGAGTAAACCCTCCACCCCTTTTCAGCAGCACTAATCCTACAGCAATACTGGGGATAAGTCTCCGAAGAGACTTATCCCCAGCCGATTGACAGGAGCGGGTTTACTCCTGCTTCCCGTTTACAGCGAAGTGTGGGCCAAAAGGAACACAATGGTATCCCCAGGGCACCATTTTCCTCCTTAAGGGACGCTGTACACGGAAAACACGCGAGTCGGAAAACCAATGGTGTTAGTCAAAAGATAAATAAGTAATAACACGAATATCGAAATAAGTAATCGAAAAAATTAAGAAAAGATTAAACAAATTTAAGACGACTTGGCACCTTTCAAAAACCGATGAAAATATCGATTTTTCAATTTTTAGTTTAAAATGTAGTTTGATACCTTTGGTATAACTGAGAGAAATTTCGAAACGATCTCTGATTATTTTAAACGCAGTAAAATGCCTTTTAAATATTTTGACAGCTTTGTCAGCAGTTTAAATGCCACGCCCACCTCAATGTTTACATTTTTTTACTTGAGAATAAATCCATTATTTTACATTAAAAACTACAGAGAAGAAGATGAATCCGTTAAGCTGTGACTGTAACTATAAGCAAAATTGTTTATTTACTTTGGCTTTGCCAATTTTGCTTGCTGAGTGATTTTTAGTTTCATTAGTTTTTAACTTCATAGAAACCTAAAACAGCATTTTTAATGCTACTTCAATCATAATTCATTTTATTATATGTTATTATCGCTAATATGCCTCTTAGAAAACTTTCAGTACGTGCTTTGCAAATGAATGAAAAGCGATGGTGTAAAGCGAAAGTTGATTGTGAAGTGAACAAAAATTCAGTTTTTTCAAATGTACGCCTGGAAAAATTGAACACTGTGGTAAAAAAGGATACCTCTGCTATTGAAAATTATACATTGGTGGACTTTAACCAAGTTAACAATCTTCTTCGAAGTGCAAAGTGCCAATATTGTGAAAAACAAACTTTGAAACTGGAGCTTGGAGCCAAGTTGGGATTTTCATACAATTTAAAACTATTGTGTAGCAATTGTGATGAAAACAAAACTGTTGTAAACACATCTCTAAAGTCTGTTCCGACCGACCATGATGTGAATTTGAGAATAACTCAAGCGTTTTCACATATTGGGAAAGGTTACTGAGCTATAGAAAAATTTTGTATGGTGATGAATATAGATCCTTTACCATCAACTACATATGGGAAGTGTGCGAGACGGCTGGATAATGCATATACTCTGGCATCTGAAAACATATTCGCGGAAATCCACCGAGAAATTAAAAATGCGTGCGAGAATGGAGCTGAAATCGCAGACTTAAGTGTTAGTTTTGATGGAACGTGGCTAACTCGTGGTCACACCTCCCTTATCGGTGTAGGATGTGGTATAGATATGTTCACCGGATATGTTGTTGACTTTGAAGTGAAGAGTAAGGTGTGTCGTCATTGCTCTGAGGCAAAAAATAAACTAGGCCAGTCAAGTGCTGAATTCAGCATATGGTATGAAGGACATAAAAGCGAATGTGATATAAATCACTTGGGCTCATCTACATCAATGGAAATGGAAGCTGCATTAACCTTATGGAAAAGATCGACATCACTTGGATTCCGTTATATTACAGTATTATCTGATGGTGATTGTAAAACGTTTAACTACTTGTGCGAGAAAAAAGTGTATGGACCTGACATTGTGATAAAAAAGGAAGAATGTATTAATCATGTTAGTAAGTGGATAGGAACAGCTTTGAGATCTACTGTAAAAGACTGTCGTGCTCAAGGTATTTCTTTAGGTGGTAAAGCTCATGGTAGTTTGAAAGAAGCTATGATTAAAAAAGTAACTACTTACTACTAAAAGGCTATTTTGAGAAACAAAGGGGATGTGAATGCTATGAAAACAGCAATATATGCTACAATGTTGTATAGCATTTCTACAAATGCTAAACCTCAACATTCGAAGTGTCCTGCAGGAGAAAACAAATGGTGTTTCTACCAATCTGCGATTGCTAATGGTGAAAAACCTAACAATCATAAATTAAATGTAGGAACACCAATAAATGAAAAGTTTCTTCCAAAAATTCTACCGATTTATCAAAGACTTGCATCTAATGAATTGTTAGAAAGATGCATTCGATGTGGAACACAAAATGCAAACGAAAGTTTGCATAGCATGATTTGGGCAAAGTGTCCGAAAGAAATTTTCGTAAACAAAAGACGTGTTAAGCGGGCAGTAACAGAAGCTATCTGCGAATACAATAAGGGTACAGTACGCACCATTGTAAAAACACAGAAAGCATTAGGTGTAGCTACTGGAGGTTCAACGAAACAACTTGCTACTATCTTAGATTGTCGAAAACAAAAATTTAGAAAACGTCGTCAAAATGTCAATAATAAGCTGGCTCTTAAGCTTATTAAAAAAGCACTACATAAAAAAGATTTATTAGCTAGGAGGAGAGAAGGAATGACTTATGGCTCAGGCCAAATTTAAAACAAACCTGTTTTGAAAAAATAATACATTTTAGCATAAATTTGTTTTACTTTATTTTATATTAGATATTGATTTAAGTAGCAAATTAATTTTATAAAAGCTTTTAAATTTTCTATTGTACATTTCATGTACTTTTATTACATTTATTTCATGTATTTTATTTATTTTTTAATATATTTCATACATGTTTCTTGCAAAAATAATTCACAATGATATTTCCTATTTTACGTAATTTTGGGCTCACAGACAGGCACTTTAAAAAAAGCTTATATTTTTGTTTAACGTTTTGAAATTGAATTGTATTATATTTTATTTTAAAGGTATATATTTATACAACATATTGAAAAATTATTACAAAATTTAGACGTTGTTTTCATATATATTTGCTGATTGGTATTCTTAAAAATGCATTTTCTCAGTTCGAGTTTTTTCATGAAATCATGGTCTTTAAAAGTACAAAACTTCTACAGATATTTATCAAACAACTTGAATTTTGGTGTGTATCTTTATTACAATGTGCTTAGTTAAATTAGGGATCCATTTTTCAATATTTTGAATAGAAATTTTTTTATAAAAGCAGATGTCATGTTTTTTTAGCTTTTTTCCATTAATGTTTACATTTTAATTTTTTTTTCCAAAACTAATTTGTTTGTTGCAAAATCGATCCCTAAAGTTATTTTACTCATAGTCTAATAAATCCAAAATAATTTTTGGTGTCAAAATAATGATAATTGTAAAAGAAGAAGAATTTTGAAAATCGGTAAAAATTTTTAAAAAAATTTTTAAATTTAGGAATTTTTTTCATGGTGAAATTTCTTAGTTTAGTAGCAACTGTTAATAATATACAAAAAAATATTTTAAAAAAATTAAATAAAAAAAAATTGAAAAAAGGTGCCGAGTCACCTTAACGCAATACAAAATGAATGCAAAAATATGCTAATAAAGATAAATAAGTAATAACACGAATATCGAAATAAGTAATCGAAAAAATTAAGAAAAGATTAAACAAATTTTACGCAATACAAAATGAATGCAAAAATATGCTAATAACGAATAATGAGTAATCTTATAAAAACAATCAATCAGCAATCGTATACACGTATATTTCGAAATAATTGTCTACAGTTTAGACGTGAAAAGACGAAAAGTGAAAATTAAATGACAAGAAAGAGGGTCGAAAATAGAGAAGGATTACTAGGGTAACCCGGGGTCGTGACAAACGTGTTTACCAAAGACAGTAAACCCCTTGGAGAAAGGAAAAGATCCCTAGGGCACCTCGGAATTGTGTGTGACACCCGTACTCACTTAAAGAAGGTGAGCCTCTTGAAGGGACAAACTCGTATCAGAGTGACCATCATATTCAGTGGTTTCGAGCAAATATCTCATTAGTATCACTTTCATTTCTCTGATATCCAATCTATTAAAAAAAAGACCCTTTTAGACTCAGGGGCGGGTGCACTACACGCCCCTTGTCGCCTATCATTGACAGGGCCTCAAAAGTCTGCACACGACCCTCGGACTCATGAACGTTCTATTCACGTGGACCTAACAATAGCACTCTCTTGCCCGTCTTGACTGACCGAGCGCCAGACGCTCGTCTGCACAACTGGCACTTGTACATCACGCTGCTAATGTTTTCTTAAAGTCCTGTCATCTTCCCAGGCGTCAGTGTTCTCAGTTATACAGGCTTCGTCAAATGACTTCCTATGTTCATTATGACTTCCAGTCAGAGTGTCTTCACCGATCCGAGGCCAAACAATAGAAAATGATCCCAAATCATATGCACTTTCTCCGAGCCACCTGCTCTAAGCTATTAAACTTGACATGAATGGAAGGGTGGGGGTCGTACCAAGCGCACTCGTTACATTACGTAAGGAAAGTCGATCTCGAGAAAATGCTTTGAGAGCTTATTTTCCCAGAAAGATCAAGTATTTTGACCATAAGTATTGAAAAAACCAATTCAAATTTAATTCATATTTAAAAACTTCAGAAAAGGAAAGTATAGTTTAGATAATTACAGAACGTTTTGAGTATTACATGTATTCTATAAAATCCCCTTAAAAATATATATTATACTTAAAATCTTTTTCAGATGTATCACATAATTATTTAATGTATGATTAAGATTTTTTTAATTAACTATTAAAAAAAGACGATGAGACCCCACTAACCAGGGATTTTTCCGCTGAGTTGGTATAAAATAACTAAAACTGCAATCCCGTGATGCATGAATTAGAAAACAAAAACGCATATTTTCAGCAAGTAATTAAGAAAATTTGTTGTAATCTCAATGTAAATGTGAAAATCATTCTTTCCATGAATCTATTTCCACACACTTTTTGAGTTAACTCACAAAGATGCCCTTTCATGAAGCCAAACATATTATCTAGGGAATTTAAATCGAGCTAATGTCTGTTGATGTTACTAATTCCACCTGTATGACGATAGTAGATAGGGGCCCACAAATTTATCGTGGCAAAAGGCAAGATGCACGCCTGTCGTTACCCGTAGCTTTGAGCACTATACAGGTGAGAGTGCTTTTATCTCGGATCCCCCCCCAATTTTAAGGGAGAGCACCCTTGGGGTGGCCAGGGTCCTCCCAACTATCTTCTTCATCCACCAACCACACGAGAGGACTTGCATTTCGATGGCTATTTAGAGTATCCCCATGTCGAAAAGGCACTAGACATTTACAAACACCCATGCCTTCTCCGAAATTTAAATCCAGGTCCTTCGGCACAGCAGTGAGCGCCGCTAATCATTGTACCAGTGGAGGTACTCTAAATCACCTTAAAATTTTGATTTTAAGGACAATATTTTAAAATTTTATTCACAGTTTTTTTCAGACTCTCTCATTGTATTAATTACAGTACTGCCCATTATGTGTTTCGTGCGGCCATGTCTTTCATTCCGCTCTAATAAAATCTACAAAAAAATGTAAATTTAAATTTACGCTGAGCTCTACAGACTGTAATTAATGGAAGCTTTCTCAGCAATGCTGATCAAGCATAAAGTTTGCAAATACTTTGAATGACATCGGAGAATATTGTTTAAAAATATTATAATCATAAAATGCCTTCGTGTTTCTTACTTTAACAAATATATACAATGAAGAGCCAAAAAACTGGTACAGACTTGCATGTGCAAATAAAGCAGTGTTTCTCAAACTGTAGGGCGCGCCCCCTGGGGGAGGCGCGATAAACCTACAAGGAGGGCGCGAGCATATCGAAAATAAAAGATTTAAAAAATTTTATTTACTAGAATGGAGTAAAACAAAATACTTTCTGACATAATAAAAAATATACACATTTACACTTTCTGACATAATAAAAAATATACACATTTTACGGAATATATATATATATATATATATATATATATATATATATATATATATATTTATATATATATATTATCTGCGATTTTACATCATCAAAAATAAAAGCTTCTACTTTAAAACCTCATTTTTTAGCTATCCTTGTTACTATAACCAAATAAAAAACGTTTTATTCGATTTGGTGTAATCCCATGATGAGAGATTTTTTTATTACGTTTTCTTTTCAAAGCGAAAATGCTACTCTTTCAGAGGAAAGACAAAACCCAGACCTATATTCAAAAAAATTTTTAGGAAGATAAAATGTTCATCACTGTTATATATTATTGCCATAAGCTGTAGGCAGCAGAATGTATTTGCTGCGGTTTGACCTTCGAGCTTATTTGTACAGTTAGTTACGTCCCTGCTCGTATGTATTTGTTTTTTCATTTAGGGAAGTTTGAAGGATTACTAAGCCAAGCATAATGAAAAACGTTTTACATCATTTTTTAGAACATCCATATTGTAATAAATACACTTTTAATCCGGGAGCGGTCACGCCAAGCACAGAGTGCACGTAATTCTGGCAAAACTGTTTAATTGTTACCAATGGCCCTGACACACTCTCTATCCTCCTGTTTGACAATCTTAACGTGAACTAAAATATATTTGTCACATATCTCCCTCTTTTTTGGGAGTGACAGACGTTTTTTTACGAACTTATAAGGTACTTGTTTTGTCTGAGTTCCTGGTCTGATAACTTTTTTTCCGAAATATTTTCTGTATCCTTGAAAGTAGGTGAGATTATTTTCTCTTAATTAAATTATTCACTGGAATTACGATTTTTATTGTGTACTATAAAAATAAATATAAAAAAAGGATTGGGGTGACTCAATAACTCCGCTCGACCATTAGTATCGAGTGTGCGCCTGCTCCAGGGTTAAAACATGTTGAAGTCTTTTCGCTTTAAATATTAAAAATAATACAATTATTCTTCATCAGAATTTTTTTATTGTTCATTATTCAACATCAATTCTAAATGCTAATTCTCTGAGGCTTAAAATTACAGTTCGCTTAAAACTAATTATAATTTGAGCAATCATTTAAAAAAATCATTTTCCATTTTTGTAAACATTGTCGCACGCTTGGCTTTACTCTCCTTACAATTAAGCGATTATATCAATAATGTTTTATTTCTTATAAATGAACTCGTGCAAAGAGCGGGTAGTTCAGTTGATATACTTTTAATGTTCCAGTGCTGCACAGAATATAACTAATTAATTAATACTAAATTAAGAACAAGTTTAATAAGTATTAGCGACTTTCATGGGCTTGTCTTACAGAGCAAAGTTTTTCATAGGAATGCTTATGATTAGAAATTTACCCTCTGAGTTCTTTTTTAACATTTAGCTGATGTCTATATTTTGTCTTCTAAGCAACCACCGCATTTTGCAATACATTCCAATTTAAAAGTTAGAGAATGGAAAAATAAAATAATAATTATCCTATTACTTTTTTTTTTTTGCTTAAAAGTAACATATACAAAATTTAATACTTATGTGATGAATTTGTACGGTTTATAATAAAGATTGTTGCTTTAGCGTCAAAGTGCATTATTATGGCATTCAGTACATTATTAATGTATAAGGGGGCGCGATAAAAATTGTGATTGAAAAGGGGGGTGCCAGTATTGAAAGTTTGAGAAGCACTGAAATAAAGAGATATAAATTAATCAGAGTGCGGTGCTGCGGTCGGTAAAGCCTACGTAAGACAACAAGTATCGTGTCCAGCACTGTTGTTAGATAAATTACTGCTGCAACAATGGCAGGGTATCGAAATTTACGTGAGTTTGAACGTGGTGTTATAGTCTGCGCGCGCGAGAGATGGATCATAGTATCTCCGAGGTACCAAGGGAATTTGGATTTTCACGTACGGCCTTTTCACGAGTGTATCGTGGATATCGGGAGTCCGGTGAAACATGAAAGCTGCTACCGGAAAAATTTCAAACAAGAATGATACAATGCTGGACCATCTACAAGTGTCACCGTGCGAATCATTCAACGAAACATCATCGATATGGGCTCTCGGAGCCGAAGACCCACTCGTATACTCTTGTTCACTGCATGACACAAGACCTTACGCCTTGCCTGGAACCGTCAACACCGATTTAGGACTGTTGATGACTGGAAACACGTTGACTGGTTGTCGAGTCTCGTTTCCAATTGAATCCAACTGACGGGTGTGTACGGTTATGGAAACAACCTCATGAATCTATGGACCCTACATGTCAAAAGAGACTATCCAAAGTGGTGGAGGCTCTTTGATGGTATGGGGAATTTGCAGTTGGCGTGATATGGAACCTCTTATACGTCTAGATACGACTCTGACAGGTGATAGGTACGTAAGCATCCTGTCCGATCTCTTGCACCCATTCGTGTACATTGTGCATTCCGTTCGACTTCGGGAATTTCAGCAGGACAATGAGACACCGCACGCAACCAGAAGTGCCACAGATTGGCTTCAGGAGCACTCTGATGAATTAAGACACTTCCACTGGCCACCAAAATCCCCAGACATGAACAATATTGAATATATCTCGGATGTCTAGCAATGGGCTGTTCAGAAGATATCTCCACCCCTCTTACTCCTACAGATTTATGGACAGATCTGCGGGATTCATGGAGTCAATTACCTTCAGCACTACATCAGACTGTACCTTCTCCACGGACAGACGGCATAGAGGCACTTTTAAAGTAGATATTAAAATCGAAGACTACAACATCAAAAGAGTAACCTTCCCTACCTATCTCGGCGTAACCCTAGATTCTGAACTTCGTTTTACAAAGCATATTGAGCAAACTACTATCAAAGCACTCGGAAAATTGAACATGCTTAGAAAACTCTGCGGACCTACTTGGGGATCAAGACCAAGAATCTTAAAAAATGCATACTCCTCCATCATTAGAACCGTACTTGAATTTGCTGCCCCAATCTGGGCCCCGGCATCCGTATCCTCTAAACAGAAATTGGATTCAATTCAACATTGCGCATCTAAAATTATTATTGGGGCAGTTTCCTCAACTAGCAACGAAAAAGCTGAAAGGGAGTGGGGTCTTCCTTCTCTCGAGTGTAGGCGAAACCTTGCCACTGTTAAGTTCACCAACAAATTACGATGTTACAAGGAAGATCACATCTCCACCAGAGTATTCAATGAGTGGCCATATACGAAGAAACTTAAAAGATCATCAACGCTACAACTTGATGAGGATATTATAATCCAAATAAATTTAGATCGTTCCATTTTGAACTTTATGCAAGAGTCTCCCTTCCCCAGAAGGCCTCCAAAAGAAACGAAAATTACTCTAAATCTCATACGCCCTTGCTCAAAGAAAGAAGATGCAAGAATTCTCAAACAGAAGAACCTTGAAACGATAGAGAAAATCTCTCAGGAGAATTTTGCGGTTGCCTATACAGACGGCTCATCTGACATCTCTCTCAACAAGGGAGGAGCTGGCATTCTCTTCCAACTTCCAAATAAAGAAAGAAAAATGCACAAAATTAACACTGGGTTAATAGCGTCTAATTTTACCAGCGAACTTCTTGCAATTAAAAAGGCACTCATGCTGTATTTGACCCATCTGGAGCTCTCGGACACAACTGAAGGATTGTCTATTTTCTCCGACTCAAGAGCAGCCTTAGAAGCAATCATTAAAGGAGATACGAACATAACCTCAGCTATTAATGTCCTACTTGGGATGCCAATATGGCGGCAATGGAGGATGACGTGTTTTTTGATGCTCTTCAAAAACACTGCAAGATTATTGAATCTGCGCTGATGTCGAAATGCAATATGAACAATCAGGTGCGTGAAGATGCCAGGCAAGCTTTGGGTGAGTTGAAAGCTTCTATTTATAAGAATTTCGAAAGAATTAAGTCTGCTAATTTTCTAAAAGCATGTAAAGAAAGTTTAAAGGAAGCCATTGCAAGCCAAGTTACGCCAAAGCGCAGTTACGCCAACGTCGTGGCGCCATCTGGTGTTACGGAAAATAAAGGAAAGTCTTCCGATTATTGTGTGGTTGTAGACTCGGATAATTGCTCTTTTGAGGATGTTAAAAAATTATTAAAGCGAAAATAAACCCAGCGGAATCTAAATTAGGAGTTTGTGACTTGAAGAACATCAGAGGAAACAAATTGTTAGTTAAATGTGTCTCTGAAAATGATCGTGACCGGCTTTTAACAGAAATTCAGGAAAAATCTCCAGAATTAAAGGCTTCCGTTCCCAAAAGGAGAAATCCAGCCATAATTATTAAAAATGTGCCAAATGAAGTAAAAAATGAAGATCTCTTAAAAGTGATTACTGAACAAAATCCTGAAATTGTTGTAGATGATGAAAGTATACGGCAGTGCAGAGTTCGCTTTACTTTGAAAACCTTTCAACATACAAGGCATGTTGTTATCGAAACTCACCCCACGGTTCGTAAATCCATCCTTCGACAAACAAGATTGAAAATTATTTGGAGTGCATGTGACGTAGATGATTTTCTTATTATCAATAGATGTTTTAACTGCCTTGGATACAATCATCACGCTGACGAATGCAACAATGCACTAGCCTGCTTTCACTGTTCCGGAGAACACAAAGGGCAAGATTGTCCAAATAGGGATGCAGCGGCTTGTACAAACTGTATCCGTTTCAATCACAAAACAAAAATATTCATAAAAAGTGATTGAATTGATTTAAAATTAACGTCGCACTGTTCAAACCCTTTTGGCGACGACCACGTGCTGTTCTTGCCATATTTTTATGAAGCTCTCGACAGATTTAACGTGCATACCCATTCTGGGATCGAACTCGTGACCAGGCAAGCCACGATGTGATTCGGCTACCGCGGCCACTCAAATAAGTGAATGTTAATCATAAAAGTGCTGTGCCATATTTTTATGAAGAAGAATACCCATTTAAATCTAGGTCAGATAATCAAGTTCTAAATCTGTTAAACACAGCTAAATCTCGATTTTAAACATGGAAGCAGATAACATTGATTGTGCGCTGGTTCAAGAACCTCATAGCTACAGGAGTACTCTTCCGGGTTATCCTAGTACTTATCGACTTTTTTTTATGATCCTAATTCTGACATTATTAAGGCAGCTATTATTGTTCGTTCTCGTCATCTTTCGACTTTTATTGATTATAAAAATTCTGATTATAATATGGTCACTTTAGAAGTTATCGCAGGCTCAACTGCGTTTACTCTTTTCTCTTACAATTTCGAGCCTTCAAAAAACATTGACTCGGATCTTCATAAAATCAGCCAAGTTTTTAGTAGCAAAAATCTCAATCGATTGGTTTGGAGCATGGACTCCAATAGCAAATCAGAATTATGGTTTAGTCCCTACTCAGATGCACGAGGAAATAAGTTAAGTGAGTTTATTTCTGCCAACAACTTATTTATTATCAACGAGGATTGTGGTCCTACTTTTCGTGCAACTCAGGGAACAAGCTATATTGATATTACAGTTGTTGGTTCGGATCTACTCGAGGACAACTCGAGTTGGTGTCTTTCTGAGAATGAATCCCTTTCTGATCACGTGATGATAGAATTTGAGTTTTGTCTTTCCACTGTCCTGCGAGATACATCAAGTGCTCCTTTTGTAATATTTAATACAAAGAAAGCAAACTGGTGTCGCTTTCGGAAATTTTGTCTCTCTCGTATGACTGATACATTTGATACTCTTAACAGTTGCACTAATAGTTCTTGCCTAAATACAGTCATTGAGGAACTTAGTTTTTGTTATTCATCAGGCATGTTTGTACTCAATACCTATTAAGAAAACTAGCAAGCATAATGTGCCTTGGTGGTCTATCGAGATTGGTTGTGCGAGGAAGAGGCTTAATGCTTCTAGACGTAGATTTCAGCGTTGTAAAAATCCAACTGTTAGAGAATTGTATAAAAATAGTTATCTTGAATATAGAAAGGATTATAATCAAATGCTTATTAATGCAAAATCTGAGTCTTGGAAGAAATTTCTTTTGACCATTGATGCGCAAAATGTGTGGAAGAAGGTTTATACGTATGGCGTTAAAAGAATTCATGAAAAAAATTGAAATAACTGGTATTAAGCTACCCACAGGAGAAACAACCACTTCTTTAGATGAGACAATTAATGCCGTGCTTCAGAAATCATTCCCATCTGATTCAGAGGAAAAGGACAATATCTTTCAGAAAGACTATCGTCATGCCGCGCGTACTGCTTACCCTTCCTTTTTTGATCCATCTTTTTCCTATGATGAAGTTAATACAATGGTTTCTATGCTAAAGCTAAATAAATCACCTGATCCGGATTCTATTTCAAATGAGATTATTAAACAGTTTCACTTAGCATTCCCCTCTTTTCTCCATAAGCTTTTTAATGTTTGCCTCGGTTTAGGTATCTTTCCTCGGATTTGGAAGCTTGCCCAGGTGATTCTCATCCCCAAAGTTAATGAGTTTAGAGTTCCCCATTTGGATAACCTTAGGTGCATACGCTTACTTCCGGCTCTTGGTAAAAATGCTTAGAGAAACTTTTTGTTAACAGGATTTCCTGGTATCTGCGCCGTGGAGACTTTCTCTCTAGTGATCAATACGGTTTTACTCCTCATAAGAGTACTGAAGATGCTCTTTTACGTTTAAATGAGATTGTTAAGAGAGTCAAAAAGAAACATTTACATTCAATCTTGATATCTCTTGATATAAAAGGTGCTTTTGACAATGCATGGTGGCCTTGCATTCTGAATCTTCTTAAGAAAGCTGAAATTCCGATAAATATTTTTCACTTGTTGCTGACTTTTTAAATGACAGAGTGGCCAAAATGCAACTGGGTTCGACGTCTGCTATCCGCTGCCTTGAAAGGGGTTGCCCTCAAGGATCAGTGTCTGGACCTATTTTTTGGAATATCATTATCAATGATCTCTATCTAAACTTAATAATCTTGCCTGCTGTGAAATCATAGCTTTTGCGGATGACATTTTAGTTTGTTCCCAAGATAGGGATATTTCTGAGACTTTCCTACATGCACAGGAAGCTTTGAACTTCGCTTCTGACTGGTCAAAAGTTTTAAATTGGAATTTAATCCTGATAAAACCAGATTCATGGCTATTGAAAAACGAAACGTTTGCTATGATGCATTTCAGCCATATCTCGATGGAACTCCCTTGACTATGGTAAAGCAAATGAAGTATCTTGAGGTTCTTCTTGATACTAAATTTTCTTGGAAGCAACACTTAAGTTACATATCCGAGAAATGTGACAAATTACAGCGTGGATTAAATCGGATTGCTCGCAACACGTTCGGAATAAATTTCAATGTACATTCTCTCATTTATAAGCAAGGAATCGAGCCTTTCATTTTGTATGGCTCTAGAGTTTGGGGCGAAGCACTTAAAAGAAAGATGAATTCTAAGTATCTGCGACGCATACAAAGAAGGATACTTTTACGGGTCATATGTGGTTATCGCACAATAAGTTACGACTCAGTTTATGCTCTTTCTGGCTTCCCTCCAATCGACATTACTATTCTTCATAATATTGCTTTTAGAGAAAATCTCTCTGCTTCTTCCATCTCTAATTATGATTGTATTCTATCTCCATTTTTATCCCTCATCCTTCAGAGAGGAATGCCATCAATACTGTTCAATTTAGTGACAAGAGCACAGAAGATTTCCCTGTTATTTGCTATACTGATGGCAGTAAAATTGATGGAAGAGTTGGTTTCGCATTTGTTGTGTTCAGGAGTGGTGTTGAATCCGAGAACTTTCAATTTAGAATTCGTGATGAATGCACAGTTTTTGTAGCTGAACTTTTATGTTTAAATTTCGCCGTTAAATGGATCACTGAGCAAAATAGTGTCATCTCAGAATACCTCATCTGTACTGACTCTCTTTCCTCCTTGGATTCTCTTAAATGTATTTCTTCATCTGACAATATAATCGTCGAGATTCAGAAGCAACTTAAAAGCCTAAGAGATAAAAACATCTCAATAGATTTTGCATTTGTTCGCGGACACACCGGCGTTCTTGGAAATGAGCGAGCCGATTGGCTTTTAAAAGCTGCAACCAAGCGCAAAATTGACATTGACGTTAATATTCCTAAATCGTTTTACAAGAAGATCACGAATGAAAGAATGATGAAGTCTTGGAACCAAGAATATCTCATTTCTAATAAGGGGAGCATAACAAAGAAATTTTTTCCCACCATTAATAAGAGACTATCATGTCATCATTTTTACACTAACTACAAATTAACCCTATTTCTCACTGGTCACGGTAATTTCAAAAGCTACCTGAACAAATTTAATTTAGCTCCTTCATCTTTCTGTGACTGTAATATTGGTGGCGAGGAAAATGTAGAACATGTGATCCTTCTGTGTTCCAAGTATGTCAGAGAGAGAAAGATCATAAGACTGGCGTTCAAGAGACTCAACATTAATTGGCCACCGAATTTTCACCAATTTCTTCCCACCAGAAGTGCTTTCAATAATTTCTGTAAATTTGTTGCAACTGTTTGTAATCCTTCTTAACTTCTTTTTTTTTAATTGTTTATTTCCCTTGAATGTGTGTTGAAGACTTACTTCTGTAAGCCCCGTGTGATACTTTGTGGTGCACGGGGATTTTAAAATTGTTTTCAATAAAAAAAAAATGTCCTACTTGAAAGTTTGCATTGCAGGGGGAAATCCTGTTTATTGCAATGGATTCCTGCTCATGTAAATATTGAGGGAAACGAGTGCGCGGACTCCCTGGGCAAAGAGGGCAGAAATGATGACCACTTTGTCCCACCATTACGCTTGTAGATGCAAATGCGTTCGCAAATTATAGACTTCTGCCTCATGGCTACAAAAGAACCCTCATTGTCGATTTTGATTGCTCTAGAAATCTTACATCCATAATTGCAAGACTGAGGACGGGCCATTTTAAAGGTATGAAGAACTCATCAGACAAAACTAGAACTTACATCCCCTGCAAGAACTGCACCGAGGCCCAACTAACGCCAGACCACATCCTAGAATGTCCGGCCCTTACTCCGCATATTATACGGCTCGGAATTTTGCCACTGGCTTCGGAGTTACTCGAGGTTCTTTACAGCGCTGATGCGCCGAGACTTGCGGAGGCGGTTCAGAGAGCTCACGGCATTATCTGATTGTCCTCCAAAACGACAAAAAAAACTACTTCAGACACTAATCAAATCCGTGTCACGTGGTGTTGCGGTACTTCGGCTCTACAATACCCTATTTTGATCCTTCGAATATTTTGAAATGAATTTATAGTTCTGAATCAAAATAAAGTTAATTCTAATTATATACAACTCAGTACGTTATAAAAAATTAAGCCATTCTACATATGAGTTTTTGTTCCACAGTACATACATATATATTATAGGAAATGTTTTTATTTATGACTTTTGTTACTAAAAATTGTATTGTTTAAATTATTTGAAATTCTAATATTTGCAACATTATGAAAATATTCATACTCACTTACAAATCGCATAAATTTTATTATTTTCAATACATTATTTTAATAAATGGTTTGTATTTTATGTATCACAAAATTTAGTACATGAAATACATATAAAATATGAAAAATTTGTATTTTTAATGAAAGTATTAATACATACGAGAATGAGAACAGAACTCAATCTAAAAATAAGTCATATTTATCTTTTTAGTATAATTACTCACAAAGTATACAATTTGCAAAATTACCATTGATCGTAAAACATATTATTAAATTTAATTATGCATTAATCTGTTAAATAAATATAGTAACAAAGTTGTGAATAATTATGAATGTTTTTGTCTTAGAGCAGAAAATAAAAAGTAGCAATTGTTACAATACACTTCCCAGAAGCTATACTAACTACGTTTAACAAGAATGGAGTGTTCCTAGAAAATCGTGAATTAATTCAATACTTGTATTATAAATTACTTCCCAAACTCTTTGCAGTTAAGGAAACAAATTAAAACATAATTTATAAAAGTAAAATGAAAACCATAGAATGTACAATGTTTTAACTAGAATTTCAGAAAAAGAAATATATCTTTCTTATAATGAATCATTTTACTTGTACTAAAACATATCGAAAAACAATATCTCTGGATGATTAAATTCTCATTTTAAAAGTTTGTTTGTTTTTGCAATAAGTATTTCCTTTGTAGCTTAGCTGTGAATTTCATTTTATATCGATGGAATTTTTGAACAGCAAATATCGAATATTAGCTGGTGGAATAATGATAATTTAATTGTCCGAGTTTTTAATCTTTTTCATCGTTACTGTTCTATTTCGACTGAAAAAAAACACCCTTAATAATGTTTATTTTTGTTTGTTTTTTATCTTTTCTGCACAGAATTCTTTTTGTTTTTAATTTTCAGATTAAATTTAAAAAAATGTATTTCAAGAAAATTGTTAGAATAACTTTTCAACATGTGTTACTATCCCTCGCCTCCAAAAAATGTAACATTATTTTCAAATTTATATATAGAGTAAAAACTAAGAAGTTTAAAAGTACATCTGAATACTACTGTTACTTTTTACTCGTTTAAATTGCATAAAATTCATGTCTCGCTTTCAACATCAGCACTTAAAAATAGTACATACAGTAAATTAAATTGTATAGCTTCCTTAATATCTTACCAAATGCTCTTTCAATGTAAGTTTTATTTATTTGTTTTTAACATATGTTCGAAGATATTAAAAAATTAAGTATCCTTAGTACAAATTTAATTATAATAATGAGACATATCCAATTTTTTCTTATATACCTGTTATTCCCATTCCTTTTAGTTTACATAGATATAATAAATGGCTCTTGCCCCTCTCCTACTTAGTAATTGACATAAGGAAGTCTAATGTATATGTATTTATATTAAACTTATGTTTGGAAATAGTCAAATATGAATAGTGACAGCACTTATTCTTTTAGAATATTATTATTAAAAATATTATAAGAAATCTTCTCATTCTAATAAGCCTTTTTAGGAAATGATGTTCAAACAATTTATCGAAATTATGTTGGAAGCACATTTTCTGTGTTCTAAAAATTTATACCAAGTTTAAAATACGCCCTAACTAAATTATTTAATTTGTATACCAAAACTATTTTAACCACATCTAATGATGGTACTTTTAAGTACCACCCTCTTTAAAATTACATATAATAACCATTTTTAGGAATATTCTGATGCTACTTAGCAGGAATTCTCTTTAAATTTCACTCTTTCAGGATATGTGCCAGAATGGGTTCTTATGATAAGTATTTCAGAGAGGAAGGCGAATAGTTATAAAATTGAAGTGGTGGTAATGCCATTTCAATTGGATTGTCAAACTTGGCCTCTTTGTTCCGCAAAAGTAGTTTAAGTCAAAAGATAATGTCTTATTTTTCTTTACGTCAGTTAAAAACCTTAGACCCTAGAAAATGTTCAGACCTTAGTTCTTTAGTTAGACCTTAGTAAGATGACCTTGTTCAGACATTAGAAAATGATTTGACTATTTACTTTAAGTGAACTGTGTATATAATTGAGTTAACAGTTGAATAAGTTTGTGGTAATTATAAGTATCTCCAAATCACTGAATGTTAGAGAAAGCACTCCGAGTTTACTTTTCGTCTGTGCAGTTTATTATTGTTTTCTTTGTATCGTAGCGTCACTACTTAAGTGTAATAGAGATATGTTTTTTTTTAACTTCCTTTTAATTTAACTTATTTATTTTTTCTTTTTATTGTTGTTTTAACGTTTTCAAAAGATTTTAAAATTTGAATCTGAGCTTCCTTTTATTTTTGCCAAACAATTAATATCTATTTTTTATTCCAAAATTGACATTTTAATTTTTTTTTTTGGGGAGGGTAACTCAAATTTAACAATAATAGGAGGTTTTAAAGGTACTACAATTTTCTCTTCTTTTAGAACTGTCAGAAAAAAAAGCTCAGCCTTCAAGAGGTTTTCGATATATTACAGAACCTACCATTTGAAATCAGTTATGCATTACGCACGATTCTTCAGATGAAGAACTAATAAATAATCTACTGAAACGTTCCTCAGATTTTTAAGAAGATGACCAGGATGCAAGCAGTTCGTTTTCAGAAAATATAGTATATCCTACCGCAGACTGAAGTGTTTTAAAAACATTCAGTTGAAATCTCACTCAAAATCCACAACATGTAATGTACTTTTGTGTATTAATTAAAACAAAATCTGCTTCTTTGAACATCATCAATCGAAGTTTATGTGTAAAACATATTTTTATGTGCAAAAAAAGTAAATAAAATTTAAATATTTTACAATTTTAAAAAATAAATATTTTGTGTAGTAAAATATTGGTATTCTTTGGTTATTTATACTTGTTTTTAACTTGTTTAAAAAAGTCATACGATTATTTTGTATTGTGAAAATATTTTAGATTTTCTTGCACTAAAGACGCTTCAAAGTGCAAATTTAATGAACTAGCTCTAACGAATTAAATTTCCCTAAGTTGAGTATTTTATTTATGTATATCCCTTAGTTTTCAATGTAGTGACTCAAAAAAAAAATATTGCACGAAAATTTACAGTAAATCATAACGCAGTAGATAAAGGGTTAATGATCTATCCTGCCCATCTTGGGCATGTAGTAACAAATGATGGTAATAGTCATAAAAATTTCTAGATTTTAATTCATATTATTTATATAAAAAAATAAGGAAACACTATTTGAACGAAAATGAATGAAAAATAACTACAAGCAAATACTTGTTTGTACTAACCGTTTATCTTCAAGTAATTATAGACCTAAATTCTATTAATTGGTTTTAGTAGTAATTGTAGCACCAAGCTAGTACAAATTGATTGTTTCATTAGCATTAGCATTATCATTTTCGAAAGAATTAAACTATTCATTGCATTTATGTTTCTTTTTTAAAAATTATATACAAGCAACAACATATTCTAAGAATAAAGTTTCAAACTTACAGAGAATTACTTATTACTTGAAATGACATTTAAGAATTTTACAATTTACAACTTGTGATAAATATTGGCGAAAAACGTAATAATTAAGATATTAATGGTATTGTGTCAAAGTTTAAATCTAAATATCATGCATCATTTGCGCTATTTTTATTATCATATGAAATAATTCAAATTTTTGTCATTATTTCTAAATCAATCTTGTATTTAATATGTGTAGTTTCAGAGCTAATATAAAAAAATATCACAGTTCCCAAAATTCTATCAATTATTTTACTTAATAAGAAAATTTTAGTAGGTATTGAAAAAAAGGAGCATCTTTTTTTAATGAAATAAAAATATATATTATTAATTTATAACTTTATTGTAATTACTATCTTTGTGTTTTCATGTGTTTAATAAATCATAACAAGCTCACAAATAACAATACTGACTTGTAATTAGCATTATTATTATTATAATCACATTAGCATTGGCATTCTCATGGACCTTCTTCTACAATTGTAGGCTTTAAATTATAAATTACGAATCATTTTTAACTATTTAAGAGTTTGGTATTGAGAGTAACTATTCAAGAGTTTGGCAAAATTTAATGAATTTCTTTTTTATAAAACTATTTAAATATGTTTTCAATTTTCTGGTGCTGTTTTAGACTACCCAAAATACTCAATTTAAAATATTTCAACCTTAATGAAAATAAATACCGAATTCTCAAGCGCAAATAAGGAAAACGAGAATTTCAACCGAACCGTACTATTTTTTTCTTGTATCTGTTATGAAAGAAACTCAAATTTATGTGCATAAATTTTGTTGTCTTTAAAGTAAACTGTCACCTGTAATACTACGCAGCAACTTAAGTATAACACATCGATCAAAATGCGCCACACATTTTATATGTTAATTTTTCTATTTAGTGTTGATAAATCCCGTATTCGTTCGTGTAAACTTCTGGGAAATATATTTTGGCTTATGTAATATAGTTTCTCCGGAAAACTTGACTACGCTTTAAAAAATAAAATAAAAATAAACAAAGATTTTTTCTTACCGAGTTTTATGTTTCTAGGCTAAAGTTTCTGTTAAATGAAATGCAAACTAGATAGTGCAACGTCTCCTTTTGCAGCTTTCTCCTTTCAAAATGTCTTCAATGCAAATAAAATTTTAAGTTGTAGCATGTTTTATCGAATTTAAGTCTGAAACATGTGCGCAGCTTCCATGTAGGAATATTTATAAATTATGTTCATGATCAAAGATCCCAATTTACAATTGGAATGAAAGATTTATGACGATAGAAAGCGTACTATCCTAAAGAAAATCTGGTCACCCTCAGAAACTGAGACGATGGTATTCGTATGGATTTGATATATTGCACGCGACTTATGGTACGCAAGTTGAAATCATGCTATAGAACATTGTATTGAGAATTTTCTAAAATATTTTTGTTAGTTGCACAAAATATTTTGAGCATCTAGCAAAAACGTAACACCTGAAACATGAATTAATCGAATAATTAAAAATGTTTTTGAAAAACTAATGTTAAAAAAAATTTACTTTTTTTTTCATGTGATTAATAACAAACAATTAAGAATATTATTTACATATTCATCGGTCCTTTTTCAGTTGTAAAACATTAAATAAAGGTTTTCAAGGAGTCTTGAGGCTTTAAAACACCTATTTTCATAACGCATTAATGAATTTAAATTGGATACACTTAAATCAATAAAATTTAAATTATTTTATTGGTTTTTGATTCAAATATTTTAAAAAGGCCTTTTAATTAATTTTGTTTTTGTGG